>JAGDQP010044596.1:0-15848 GCA_022664845.1 Lepisma saccharinum
CATATATAAAACAGTCATTCTTATTTATTTGAAGTTTTCTCCAAAATCAACGTCATGATCATTGTGTCAGAATCGTATCGTGTTTGTGAAACAGATGCTTGGGTGGATTCTTGGCGATATAGATGAAAAAGATACCTGTGTTGTTGGTTTCTTTGAAATTCTTGACTGAAAGCGGTATTATCTTTGACCGTACTTGTCCTTGCGCATGTTAACAGAAGTTATAAAAACACTTGGACTACGGTTACAAGAGTGCGGGGGAAGTATTGTGCCCAACTGATTTATGATGACCTTTTCGGTCGCCCGCTAAAATCATTGTGAACAGCTCAGATCAAGTTCTTTAATTATTCTTTCGGAGACTTTGCAATAAACATTTTGTCTCCACATCTGCTGAGTACAAGCACAACTGTGGTACGTACAAGCAAGGAGGTCGATATACAGGAACAAATTGTTCTTGCTCTCTCTCTCCCAGCATTCGCGAGGAGTTCCAATCAGCATCTTTGCAATTGATGGCCAAAAGGAAATCTGTATTTGTCAGAGTGAGAGGGAAAAATAACTGTTTTCAGGGGACAATTTCCTCTCGTCTCTTGTCTCCTCCATTTCTTGCGAATAAAAAAATGTAGGATGATTCAGTGGAAGAAAAGGTTCGCATGATTTTAAGTCTGCCATCTAATCTAAGACGGAATAAATAAACATAAATACACGTCCTTCCGAACACAAAGCCAAGGCTTTACCAACTGAGCTAGCTTGATCGGTGTTAATAGTTTATGTTGTTGTGTATGTTTTCACTGAGCGGCCGTAACTCAGTCAGTAAAGCATTCATTGGCTTTGCATTCAGAAGGTCGTTGCTTCGATTCCCGTGTTCGCAGTTCCTGAATGGAGTTTTCCAGGATTTTACTGTACTACCATGCATATGACAGAATGCTATCTTCAGTACAGGCCTTAGCCGATGATTCTCAAATTCTTCCTCTCCTTATTGTTATTGTAAAGTATTCAGCGTTAAATTGCATCTGAATAATTTGGAATTTGTTAAATGGATAAATACATTCGTAAATGATTAATTACTAAAAACTTAAATAGTGCTGCGGTATAATAATAATAATTAACAGAAATTAATTTTTAACTGGTCACTCTAGAAGTCAAAAGTAAATAGAAGAAAATGTATTGGCTTAATCACAGCGCCAATCCATGGTAAGATGCCGAGTAGCGACAGCGAGAAAAGATGCTGGACAGGTTGTTGTTGATTTTTTTTTAAATCGCAAGTAATAGGGTCTACTATTGTTTATCACAATTTAGGTTTTTCTAATATTCAGCCTTTCTGGATCGGCCCTGTGAAGTTTAACGAAACATAAGAAAACAGGATTTTATTTTCGAAAAACATAATAATGCTGTGCACTCATGACGTCAAAATTCCTCGTAAGGTGAAACGGAATTGGCTAAACGGGAAGACAAGAGATGGCCAAATCTGGATAGAAGATTATCCGGATATAGGATGGATAACTACTCATCTGTCAACTTTATTTTTAAATGGGCCAGTCTAGTAACTTTGGACTTCGGCCCGTCACGATTAGCCTTTAGCTGTTAATATCCACACCCATGCCCCTGCTGGGACTCGAACCCGGGACCTCCGAGCTGATGACCTACCACCGCAGACCGCTCGGCAACCGGGCCGGCATCGGATGACATCCAGTTATTAGAGACATAAAAAAGGGCGTTTTGGTGCAAAAGGTTGAGGAGTTCTTAAATTTGGCAGAAGTGTACGCTTGGGGGCCCTAACCATAAGGCTAAATTTTTAACTTTGAGGGACCGCCCCTGGCGCCGCCATCTTGAAAAATGGCAGTTTTTAGCATAGATCCTGTAGGTTTTAGAGATATTTTAAATTGAAAATTGGAGTGGATTTGCAATGTAAATTTTCTACGAAGTTACTTATATAAAAGTTTTGAAAATGTCGCCATTTTGAATAAAAAATTGCGGAAAAACATATCTATATATGTAAAGCATGCCCAGTCCAAACCACTGAAGCTAGACAAACGAAATTTGATGTACTGATGTATCATCAAGAGTAGATTACGGTAAAATTGCAAAATTTGGGGAAAATCGTCATCTTCAATCCAATATGACGGACAAGTCAAATATATATATATATTGTAAAGTGACGAGTAATCATCAGCAGAATGTGTACAAACACATGTGCTAGCACAGCACGCGCAAGGCACGTGCTGTTTGTTTACAAACAAGCAGTAGTTAATGGTGGAGTACGCTAGCGAGTAAAAGCATGTGCTCATACTAATTGCGAAATCCGAACAACCCTATCGATGATAGAATAATTCTATACATATACCACAGTCGGACTCCATATAACAACTAGGAATGAAGTCAAGATCATCCACGAAAGAAACCAAATTACATTGAAGAACTACAACAGCTCCCCGTTTACATATTTCATTCCATACGAAGAGTTCCAAACAATAAGGACGCATACACTAAACCTAGCAACACGGCAGACAGCAGCTTTCACAAAGGAAACGCATATCCTACCAGATACCTTCGATTTTAATTTCACTTTTAACTTGCAATCCCTACAAAAGACAGTGACATCTCTTCGCAACTGAGAGAAGCACGAAGCTAATCAGCTACCTAGCCACTTTGCCGACCTACATTTTCACTATCTATTTCCATGGGCAACGCTGGACTTCACCATTTTTATTTTTATTTCCATTTTTATAGTAATGGGTATAATTTATCTTTTATATCAAAAGACTAACGCAAGAAATAAGTGACCATATCTATTTTTTCAGTACCATGATCACCACAATGCTAGCAACGCTATACGTAATCGCCGCCATCATATTTTTAGCTAGTTTGATATTGCTAGTGTATATGTGCCGCCGAAAATAGAAACAATCTCTACAAACTGCGACGGTAACAATTCCTATAGTGGACACTATTGTAATAACTAACAGTACACCGATACCGGTATTACAGCCAGAAATGCCATCAAAGGGCAAACGCACTATCGGTGACTTAGTATATAAATACTAGTATCAACAGCAATTCCCGTCACTTCACGTCTGAGGGAAACGACTGCGTCTCGACACACGATCCTGCCTTACAAGTGATGACATAGACGAAGAATTTAATACAATAATATTCATTAGCAACTATTTTTCTGTGAAAAAGGTAGTACGGACCACATTAGTTAAAGTGCTAATAAATTTTGTGTGCAGTGTGTGTTAGTGAAAAAAACTGCCTGCTCAGCAAATTTTTACAACCCCGTGGGGGGTGTAAAGTGACGAGTAATCATCTGCAGAATGTGTATCAACACATGTGCTAGCACAGCACGCGCAAAGCACGTGCTGTTTGTTTACAAACAAGCAGTAGTAAATGGTAGAGTACGCTAGCGAGTAAAAGCATGTGCTCATACTCGTAAACAAATGGTAGTGGAAGACGGACGGAGCCGACCACAGCGATCGAAGGCAGCCGACGGAGCAGAAGACATCGGATGACTGCAGAGTCAGAACACCAGAACTGAATAAAAGCCGGCGAGACAGCGCAGCAGGCACTATTCCGCTCCCAGGAATAGTCGCATCCACTCCTCATCTTGGCCGGTTCTGCTACGAGAAGGGCCCAAATTCCTTGGTCTGATCTACTACGAGATAGACCGCTCCTTACTACCGCCTTATCTGCTACGAGATAGGACTTTCAAACTTCCTTTCTCTGCCACGTAGTTGCCAACTACTTGGGCCATCGCCTGCCATACAACAGACCGTTGTTTGGGCTACATCGACTGCAACAAGAATATTACAGAGAAAGTAATTTGAGATACTTTGTACCTCAAATATAAACCAATATAGTTTTGTACGGGAGACTCTTTTTATTAAAATAGTGGACTTGTAATATTTATAACAAAAGGTGAAGGGATAAAAGACAAGCTACGAACCTTTCATTACTTTACCTTGCTCTACCTGTCTCTACCTAATAAATTGAGTAAACCAGTAACGGCGCCAGACTCAGTTACTCTGGGCATTGCGGTGGCAATTAAGAAGTTCCCTCAAGAGAAACATTACGGTATATATATATATCAACATATTCAGCCGTTTTCAATCCACTGCTGGATGAAGGCCTCCCCATCCATGTAGCTCCTGAAAAACGCTTGATTTCATTTGGACGTCGTATCGGACGAAACTCGAGTGAATTTCGAGTCGAGTTGGACAATATTTGTCGAGTCGAGTTGTAAGATTTCTCTTACGAATCGGAACTCGACTCGAACTCGCTCGTGTCCATCTCTACAGACCATCACGTCCTCCGCTTTGAAATTTTAAAAAATGAAGGGAAGGGGTTAAAGAATACTTAAGGAATAAGAAATTAGAAAGGTAACAACCTGAATCTTTACCGAAGGGAGCATCGCCAAATTCCGACCTTCTATTTCAAACGAGTAAATGCTCGTGACGAAATAACGATACCTACGGTACCTGCAACGAATCTTACACTGAATAGTATTTTATGTGACATCTACCTAGACGCTTTATTTTCAGAAGCACTTGAGTTACCCATAACCGATTAAGATATGTCAACATCATGGTAAGTAATACTAGTGGAAACCAAGACGTCGTAGCTCAGCGGTAGAGAGTTGGGATAGCTTTCGGAAGCAAGTGAGTCCGATCCCAGTGGCGATCATCCTGACTGAAATTTTCCCAGGATTTTTCCGCAGTCACACCAGACAAATGCTGGAATGGTACCTTCAACACAGGCCCTGGCCGACAATTTCCCGAATTATTTCCCCGTCCCTATCCCGGCCTGAGCCATAGATGCCTAAAGTCATAAATAAAATTCAAACTTTTGAAAGTTGAAATAATATTCTGGTGTATGGGTATATAAAAAGCTGCATTCCTTTCTCAGAATACAGACATTAATACATACGACATCTATCTCTCCTTACAAGCAGATATGAACCAATATAACACAATTTGAATTGTACATTTATTGATTATTAAGTTTCAGATACAGCTGGAGTTGCCATTTTACACAGAAACTAAATAACACTGCAACAAACTAAATAACATTACTACAAACTAAATAACAAAATTAAATTTTAAACAACACATAACACAGCAATTGATATCAGTAACATGACGATTATAATACACAAGAGGAATAACTCAGATATTGGTATTTTGCGTTCGATGGAAAGTGTTTTCAGATGCGAAAATATCAATATTTGAATCAAGATTATTGTACATAAATACTAGTCTATCGAATAAGGAGCGCTGCAGTTTAATTAGCCAAGGCTTGGTACAATCAAGGAGGTTATTATTTCTGGTTATTCGTAAGGGAACACAGAAGTAAAATTTAGTTATCAACTCTTCAATTCTAAGATTCCCGTTAAGTATCTTGTATAAGTACATCAAATCTGCCAGCTTGCGACGAGAAGGAACGTTGAGACCAAGAACGGATAATGACTCGGGTTTGCTTAAGCTACGTACTGATGGTATTCTTCTTTTGACCATAGCAAGAAAAAAATTCAGAACAGAATCAATATGAAATAGATTAGAAATACTAGCCATGTTCCAAATTGGGGAGCAATATTCAATTTTTGGAGAGATGAAGGTTTTGTAGAACATACTCAATGAATAAAGGTCCATAATTTCTGTAAATTGATAGAGCAGACCAAGTAAGCGCATAGAACTGTTAGTTATAGAAGTGACGTAATCAGCAAACATAAATTTTTCGTCAAATACCATTCCAAGGTTGTTCTGAGAAAAAACTTTAGCGATAGGATTATCTTCAATGATATAGGCAGATGGGATTTGATTCCTCTTTAAAGAAATAGCAAGAAAAGAATATTTTGATAAATTTATTTTCAATATCCTTGCATTATACCAATCCAAGAGATCAGAGATGGAATTTCGGAGATCAGCAACATCCTGTAATGATCTGATTTCCCGAAATAGTTTACAGTCTTCAGCAAAATGAATTTTGGTTTTAGATGACGAGAGATAAGATGGGAGATCTTCCACATATAGAAGGAAAAGAAGAGGGCCCAAAACACTACCTTGAGGTACACCAAAGAGAATGGGAACAAAATTAGAAGATGATCTAGAAAGAACAACACGTTGTTCGCGACCAGTTAGATAGTATCACAATAATGAAAGGAAGTTACCATGGATATTGAATCGCTAATAATTTATAAATAAGAAGATTACAATCAATTATATCGAAAGCCTTACTAAGATCTAGATAGATGATATCAAGCTGTGTCTTATTGGATATCAGAGGGTAACAAGGACAGGTTAGTAAGAGTTGAACTACCAGTAATAAAGCCATGTTGAGCAGAGTCTAAATATGGTGAGACAAAATTATAAAGTCTACCTTTGATGATTCTTTCACACACCACAGACAAAACAGATAAAAGAGAAATGGGTCTGTATGAAGAGACATGGGTCTTATCTCCAGATTTCAGAATGGGTATAATATTAGCCTGCTTCCAAGAATAAGGAAATACACCTTCGGCAAAATACCTATTTAAAAAACGAGATAAAAGGTAAGCCAATGATTCAGCAGCATTACGTAAAAAATAGCTCTTATTTATCAGAACCGGGAGAACGATTTAGAGGTAATGAAGAAAGCAGATATTTTACCTTATCAGATGATGTACTTAATGAAGACAGTGAATGCGAACAGATCAGTTGAAGCTGAGGAGGTGGCAAAGTAGGAGATTGGACACAGAAATTGATAGAGAAGTATTCATTCAATAGATGTACCCTCTTTTCACCAGCAGCTATAGCCAAATCATAAATTAACTCTGTCGGAACACGTGACTGACACCTTCTAGAGTTTATAAGAGACCAAAATCTCTTAGGATTGGTAGATATTTAAGATGTTAAATCGTTAATATAATTTTGATACTTTGCCCTAAGCAATTTCTTGGAGTAGCGCCTGATCTGGGAGAAAGAGTATGTGCATTAGGATGTTGCTTCCAAAGCTCCCATGCAAGTTTTTTTTATTTTTCAAAACAGACCATGCTTCTGCATCAAACCAGAGAGGATATTTAGAGAATCGAAATTTCTTTGTAGGGACAAAGTCTTTACAGGTAGCATGAATTACATCCGTGAACAAATCAATCGCTTCATTTACAGTTAAGTTTTCAAGTATACACCATGGGAAAAGAGAAAGAGCGGGGTCAATATCATTCCAACGAGCTTTTCTCCAAAGAGGAATATACTGCCTTGGAATGAAAGGAGGAGCTTTCAACTTTGCTTTTAAAATATTAATGGATAGTTCCACCTCCAAACTCTCGTGATTAGATGAAAGTAAATTTAGAGATGGAGTGAAGTACATTTATCACATGTGGATAACACATAGTCCAAAATTCTATTGCCCCTTGTATTGTGCATATTGAGTTGGAAAAGTCCTAGACCATGTATAAAACTGTCCATGAACCAAGCTTCATTACTGTTCCTGGGAACTCCAGTTCTTATCCTTGTGCATATTAAAATCTCCGAACAGTAACACACCACCCTCTGAAAGTGCAGCTAATGTTGAATCTCTGCAGCCCATTAACAGTTCCCTGGGACTATTTTTATGTGGACGGTAGAAACAATCAATTAGTATTTTTCTCTGTCATTAAAACGCTCTTCAGTCCAAACAATTTCACGGTGTTTTCAAATCTTCTCTCATTTTACTAGGCAACTTAGAGTTAATACACACTGCTACACCACCTGCTTGGCTTCCACGATCACTTCTATATACATAAGAATGCTGGGAAAAAGATATTTCTGCACTAGATATATTATCATTTAACCAAGTCTCGCTAAAAATAACAGTGGTAGAGTAGAAACTCTTTTAAATGAATTGCACAATCTAATAATTTGTTGTTTACAGATTGAATATTTTGGTAATATCATTTAAGAATTAATTCATTACTACGCTGATTGTGAACTGAATTGGGATTTAAATGCACGTCTCCATACAGTAAAATCATAAATAAGAGTTTGTGGAAGTTTAAATTCTTCTTCACATTTTTACCCTGTACTTCGTCTTTCGAGAAATTCGTGTTAAGAGCTAGATTGGAAGCATAAATACCTGGTATGGTTGTAATTGGGCAGAAGACAAAATTCCTATCGCTGTATAATTGTTCATCATCGGAGCTAATGCCCAATGCCAGAATTTTGCTGTGTAGGAGACCGTTCAAGCACAATATGAGAAGTAATATTGCTAAAGGAAGAATGCACTTTCTAAGAACTTCTGTTTCGTTAATTTTGTTTATCTTCTTCTTTGGTGAGAGAAAAAGAAACACTAGCCGAGAAGATAAACTTTAACAGCTGCTCCAAAAATGATCATGAAAGGCATGTTTGAGTTTGACACATTAGTGATTCATTCAGTTTTATCTCATTAATGTATTTGCATACACTGATCGATCGATTAATAATTTTGAGAGCGAACCCGTGAACGTGGGAGTTACCAACCCTGCGTGCACTCCTTATGCGAACCCCTTAGCACTACTGCACATGGTTTCACAAACATGACCATGAACAAACTGGAAAATTCACTATGTACTGAGAAAATTAGTTTTGTTGTGCTAGAAAAAATTATAGTTATTACTATTATTTGCAGAGTAATGTTGCACAGCAGGCTACAGTTTAAGTGTATCGCCCCACTAAAAATAAGATACTATAAACACAGCAAAGGGAACAAATTTCATACACACAAGGTAACTGTCATTATCACTGGGAAACCAACACTTACGGAAACAAAAACTTGTTAGTCTTTCAACACCAGTTATTACGCCAAAAGACGTAGGGGATATTAAAAGTCATATCCACAGCACAGTATCACTCGAAATTGTCCAACATCATAAACAATAGACCATTCGACACACAGCAAATGTTAGCCGGCTCTTCACTACGACGCCATCATCATGTAAGTATAGATGAATCAATTGTTTTCATATGTTTACTTTATACATGAGAAATTTTCCATGTTTCAAATTGCGAAATCTTTATGCTTTATGTGGAGGTACAGCGTCTTAGACATGGGTGCTATTTTACAGGAGGGAACTACTTTAACACAGGTAATTTATATATAACAAAAAAGTAAGTAAAGAAAGATAGATTTCCCTTATATCAATGTTGAAGGTAATTTTGGTCTACAATCAGCTGTGAACCTTAACAACGAAACAGCACAAATTGATAATTTAGTTTGCTAACCAAACAATACACAATCGAAAGAGAAGTGAAAGAAATAGCAATTGAAATTTTTAGTTACTGAGAACCAAAAGAACATGTAATTTCTGATACTTCCAAGTTACTTCTTAATCAAATCTTAAGGACAAACAAAACAGAAAATACTTCATTCTAAAAAGTTGTGTTATGAAGTACAACGCTATTAATGTATGTTTCATACAAAATATTTTTAATGCTCTGTAATTTTACACTGTATAATATTCATGCTTTCGTAAACATACTTAAACATACATAAACTATTATGATCACTCATGATCTCTCTCTATAGTCTGGAATTACGTAAAATTGAAAGATTTTTAGTATTTGTCAGAGTTTAATAAAACATTTCACCAGAGATACCACCATAAACAAGAGACAATATAATTTACTGAGCCCTTTTCCCTCTTCTTCTTTCTCTAACTCTGACGTTCATTCGTATTGACAATTTGAACGATTCACGAAGCTGAAATAGGAACACTGAGTTACTTTGTTCTCATCGCTACCTCATGCACCCCTACTACTTGTTTCATTTTTACTTTAAAAAAAATAATGGAAGAATAGCAACAGTTTCGAGAGACGAAGGGAATGTTTCGAAGGGCCTTTGGCGATGTTTGAACACGTTGAAAATAGAGAAAAAGTGCCCCCTGCACTCTTTTCTTTCGTATGGATCTATGATAGTGAATAATTTACCATCAAACTGATCCATTTCAACATAAAAGCAGGAATTCTTTGGGCTCCTTGGGAAAAAAACGAGAAAGAGATGAAAAGTAGGGGAGAGATACAGAAGTGGCCTGAGAACAGTAAGGGGATGGGGCTGAGTTCAAAAACTATCAATGTCAGGAAAGGCTCCTGATCAAACACAGCTTATTGGAGTCATGTTAAAAGGCATTCACAAGCGTCTGGTAATGAAACATTAATATTCAATGCGAACTCTGGCTCGACCTGTCCATTTTCTGGTTCTTTTCTCCCAGATTTTGGGTCTTTTTACATTCAACGTTTTTCAATAATCATTCGGAAAAGGACGAACATTTCCTCTCCCACCGTCCACGTCATTATCAAAAAGGAAAAAAAATAGTCGTCTCTTCAAAGTAGGAGTGGGAGCTAGATTTATAACTGTAAGGGATCCGAAAGAGAGGAAGGTAGAGCTACAATTGGGATGGAGAAGGAGAAGAGAAAAAGAAAGTTTCATTTTGTCCTCGAAATCGATTTAAATATTTGACATTATTCGGGGAGGAACTAACTACATTCAAACACGAATGAACGAACGTAAGCATTCTCTTATAAGGTATTGATATAGTAATGAAATACAACTTTCATTACTTCGTTATAATTTTTTGTTAATATATTAATACATAGAAATAGTGCTACTATTCCATCTAGTAATTTTGTTTAATGGTTTCATACTTCTCTCAAGTCCTGAACTGTCGACACTTTGATTCTATAAAATAATCAGTATGTTTATATTTCGTATATTAAAATTTACGTAATGCGCTCGACACGCAGTCAAGTGTGAAAGGTGACGTACCTCATGCAACCTCTGATAGACCGGGAGAGGTTACCGAGCGGTCGTAGACCAGTTGGTAGAGCAATCGGAGGTCCTGGGAACGATCCAAGCGGCCACCAATTCTGACTGAGGTTTTAAGGGCTTTCCTTGTTACACCAAACAAATGGCAGGATGGTACTTACAAACTAGGCCCTGTCCGACTACCTTCCAACAATCTCTCCCCACCCTATCCCGGCTTGAACCTGAGATGCTCAAAAGCCATAAATAAATTCAATTCACAAACAGGGTTTTCGGGACCCAGCCCACCTTAAAATTTTCTTGGTCCCAACTAAAAATCTACAATTTATGTGAGTGAAAAGGTGAGTACAATAATATATCGTGACACGTGCGTCCCATAAATTTCTTCTTCTTCCTACAGCTCGTGGTTAGCGACGCGCCAGTGTAACGCTCTCCCGAGGCAGGTTTTATCAAGTTTCCATCTCGGTATTTCATTTGTATAGTATAAGTAAGCAAACCTCTGCAGCGGCGGCTCAAGGGGGTGACCAGAGGTGCCCACGCCTTGGGTCCCACATGCTAGGGGGAATGGAACAAGTCGCCGACGCAAATGATTAATCGTTCGTGAAGGTAAATCAATAGAGCACCTCGATGGTGGACGGTGGCGCACTAACAATAGCTTCTCAAGAGTCTTACTTGTGCGCTTGGCTATAATAGCTGATAAGTCACCATCTCATTAACCATTCTATTATATAGGCTACAACGAGTGTGCGACAAGTTATGCATGTTTGCTAGTGAGTCCCCAGCTTTCCCGCTTTACTTGGCCCGGACACATGTGACCTTAAGCCACCACTGAACCTCTAGAAAAACCTCAATCACAATAGTTGACAGCACGACTTGAAGTTAGATGCCTTTCACCGAAAGCACTGGACTACGGGGAAACCCAATAATTATAATTTTACATTATAATTGAATCGGTAGTTGGAAGAAGGACATAAACGTCAAAAATGAAAAAGTCCTGTTTTGCGTGAAACGTTGCTTATTGAATAGATAGACAACGCCCGTTCGAAGTAAGAAATTATTTATACAGTACCGTACTCAATTTATTTCTTGCCCCTGACACTGTGAATCTATTCGTTCAGAGACGTTTGGTACTAGAAATCGACTGCTGACGTTTTGGCGTTGATTTCTTTCTTCCAACTACCGATTAAATTTATGCTTGTGTTTACAGTCAAACTCTTATATTTATTTAAGCAGAAATTCTATTAGGAAATAAATGACGATTTATTGTATCTTGAGGTTCAATCACTCTATCCGTCCATCTTGTTTCGTTTCTTATAGTCTCCTAATTTTATTTCAGGGATCCTATACACTTTCTTGGCTAATCTTAACTTTGTTACTGAACATGCTAAAGATGGTATGAACTCAAGATCTGTAAGTTTTTTTTAAACCTGGAACTTGTAAGTTTAGTTACTAAACTTTTCAAACATAAAAGTGAAAGAAGTTTTGACAGAAAAGAAATCTTTATCCGTCAACTTGCCGACCGCGGTGGTCGAATGGTCTACAGTAATAGGCCTTAGTTCAATAATTATGGGGTACAAGTTTCAAGTTCTACCTCGGGTACAGTTATTTGTGGAAGTGTGAATTTAACAGCTTAATGAATCAACCCGAACTTGGGTAACAAGTTACTAAAATGTATCATAAATATAAAGTTTTAGCGGTAAATTAGTAACTAATACATTATATCTTCCTCAGATAGAATTTCAGTCTGTTTGGAAACTCGGCACAATAATCTTGCAAGTGATGTTAGTGGTCGCAGTGGATACTGGAATGCTATGACTGTTCAATGTGTTGTACTCATACATTTATGGACTTTAATTAAGGGATCTGTAATGATTCCTGAAATTTGTCGCTGTCTCTACTGACACAAGTTAAACAAAAACCCACAGGTGGCAGCTCTGTTGCAGATGAACATTAATCAAACGTCACTAAAGTTGAGTGTGTACAAACCTGCACACACCTACAAATCTTGCCCGTCGCATAAAACTGCCTGCAGATGGTGCCGATAGGATTCAGCTTGAGGTGTTATTGCCCGGCATTGCAACAACGTACTAGCATGCTGCCAACAAGTGTGTCCAAGAAGGCTTGGAGTAATACGTCCCACTCCTACAGCAAGGCTTTCTGAAGACATCAAGGAAACTTTGGCGACCCGCGACAAACTTCCGAATCATTCTCTAAATGGTGCAAATCCAAAGAGCGCACTGGCTAGTCCTCGGCTGTAAAAGTGTCGTCAGCCTGACGTGGACTGCCATTGTCATCCATTTACAGGACCTCTGGTCCGACTGCAATACGGAAAATTCGAACATATTTTTGGCAGGATGGTGTCGTAATAAACTGGGCTGGGACGATGTACGAGCACCTAACACTATGTGAACTCACTCCATCACACTGCCATCTCCATACTAGTCGTCACAGTTTGAGGACATTGAACTAAATTTGGTTCCAGATAAGGACACGTCTGGGTAAGATAAAACGTATTTTATGGGCGGCGACAACACAATGGCTTACAACCGTCCCGTACACGTCTGGAGTCACTTTCAAGATTGAAGCAAGGCTCATGGGGAACATTATATTCCTCTACTGTTCCTGTATCCATGCACCATGGTTTCTGCACCACCTCCAACATGCTCTCCAATGACTTACTGTCGACGTTATCCATCGCACGGGCTACCGGTCATAGAGTTCCTTTTGATGAAGACGCCTATAAACAGTCTTTCTCGATACACTTACACCCATGTCTCCTGCAATGTCTACAGCAAGCTTCCCTGTTGTGCTTCGCCTCAGACGGTTGTCACTAATGAACAACTGCGCGATTGTGAAACTGGAGCGTCTAGAACCGAGCTACCAATTTATATGACCGACTTGAAGGCACAACCTGAGTAGCCTGGATATGGCGCTGGTCGGAATTTTCAATGTCTGTGATACGTAAACTTCCAGCGGTCCAAGCACTCTACCCTTCGCTAAGTCGACAAGATTAGTCAAGATAAGTTCGAGAGAGACCACAACAGAGACCGAGACTGGTCTTGGTCTCGTCTCGAATTCGAGACCGAGACTGAGAACAAGACTTAGGTTCAGGAATCGAGATGAGACCAAGATTCTATGCATCGAGACTTACTCGAGATAAGACCAAGGCCGAGACTTATACATCGATACTCGAGACGAGACCGAGACTTACATCTCGAGACTCTCGTCTCGATCGTGAATATAAGCTTTATTTCATGAATGTCCATAATATTAATTTAATACTTTTGTTCATGTTGTTTCATACTAGAAGAAGATTCGTGACAAGTAGTTTCATTCCTATAAATTTTATTTAACATGTCCTATTATATAGTTTTGAATATTACTAAAAGTATTCAGTTATCAATGCCAAATTATTTTCTGTTGTCTTTCAATAATTAACTAACTCTATGGCTTTTGGAAATCGCAAGTTCATTGCCGCAGTAACAAACTTTCGCCATTGGATTCTATCCTGAGCAATATCAAGCCAGTTTTCATCACGAACACCTACTTCTCAAAGATCTCTTCTAATATTGTCCTCCCAACGACGTCTCGGTCTTCCCAATGGTCTCCTTCCATCCGGCCTTCCAACCACGATAGAATATGATCTTAGTTTTTTCCCCATCCGACCTACATGGCCTGCCCACCTTAGTCCTCGCGATTTCATTATTTTTACACCAACTGGTGAATCGTACAGTCAGTGGAGTTCTTCATTATGCAGTCTCCTCCACTCTCCAGTCATCTCGTCCCGTTTCGGCCTGTATATCTTTCTCAAAGCCTTATTTTCAAATACACGTAATTTATGTTCATCTGCTAGGGTCGTACTCCAACTTTCGCAACCGTAAAGAATTACCGGCAGAATAACCGTTCTGTATATATTTTAATTCCAATTTCCTTTATATTAATCGCGATGTTAGAAGTTTTGGACTGAATAGAAACATGCGTTCCCCGATACTAAGCGACATTTTATTTCTTCCGTGACCTCATTTTTGCTTGTAACGTATGCTCCAAGTATTTAAATTTGTTTACTTTCTCTATGACCTCATCCCAAATTATTACATTTTTATTTCCTTCATCCTCTGTGTTTCGGCTTGTTATTATGTATTTTGTTTTATCTATGTTTACCTATCTCATCGCACGCTTCTACTAAGGCATCGGTGTTGCTTTGTAGTGCATCTATATCGTCCCCTATTAAATCTACATCATCCGCGTATACGAACAACTGATTCAAACCATTCAATGATAGTCAATTTTTGTCCCCTTTATTTTTTAAAATCGCATATTCTAACGCAAAGTTAAACAGTAGTGGTGACAAGGCATCGCCTTGTTGCAATCCGTTGCGAATCTTGAAACGATCTGACATAGTATTATTATCTATCCGTACTCTGCTTGTGGGGTGGTTGAGACACATCTTCACTAGTTGAACCAATTATTTCGGAATTCCAAATCGTATCAGGATACTGTATAACTTTTCCCTTTTGATAGAATCATATGCTTTCTTAAAATCAATGAATAGCTGATGAACCGTCCCACTGTATTCCCATTTCTTCTCCAAAATTTGTCTCAAGACAAAAATTTGATCCAACGTGGATCTATTTCTTCTAGATCCACATTGCTGATCTCCAATTATTTCATCTACGTATACACTTAGGCGTGTTAACAGAATATTACTTAATACCTTGTAACAGGTTGGAAGTAACGAGATTCCGCGGTAATTATTACAGTCCAAATTATCGCCTTTTTTGTAAATCGGAACTATTACTGAGGTTTTCCATTCCTTTGGGAGCTCCTCCTTTCCCCATATAGCACTTATCAATTTATGTAGTTTCTTGATTAGTGCCGTTCCTCCTGCTTTAATTAATTCGGCTGGAATATTGTCTACTCCTGGTGATTTGAAATTTTTCAATTTCTTTACCGACATTTCGATCTCGATCTCGATAGGTCCGGGTATCCACGGTTCTGCGGTATGGATTTCAAATTCTTCTTTTTGTTCCCTGTTGTTTACATTAAGAAGTTAATCAAAATAACTTTTCCACACATCGACAATTTTAGTCGGATCCGCCTGAAAATCT
>JAGDQP010044597.1:1652-15847 GCA_022664845.1 Lepisma saccharinum
TTGATTTTAACACGTTTTGAGTTTTTAAGTTCCTAATTAGAAAATTGTTCGTATTTATTTGTGACAAGATAACGTATGGTACGGTGGAATTTATCTTGTTGTCCTGCAACCCTATTCTTTGCAGCACACGAAATATAATGCGATTTGAGCAACATCTGAACTGAACTTACAAACCATTAGAAAATCAACTACTAACAAATATTTCCTCTACGTATAGAAGACTTATCGACCAGTGAACTAAGCGATCCCAACAAACTATTTATTTTTTGAAAACATTACAAATCATCTTCACTAACATCATCATTCCAAAGTGGCTCGAAACGTTCACCTGCCCCCTTACGTCCGATTCTATTAACCTTAATGGGCACAAACTACTCTTTCATACTCTCGCCAAGGTCGGAACTTGTCTGAACTCTTAAAAATTAGTTTCCCTTCAATTCTGGTCTTCTTATCATCAATTTGAAATTCGCGAATTACATTCTCCCTATCAATTTTCATCAGCCGCGGGTTAACATCGTCCTCAATATCCTTTCTAACTGCAAAAAGCGTTCCCTGCTTGTACGGTCTGTTTCTCATAATTTGCATTCTCTTACAATAACATTCGATTGCTGAAATGGTTCATCAGAAGCTAGTCCCTCTGTCCCTTCACTGTCATTTTCATCAAGATTGACTATTTACTCTTCTTAAATTCCCAAAGTCCTCAACCTTTTCTTGAACTGCGATTTCAGAGTTGTCAACTTTTTTCTTTCGCTCCTTTTTCAGCCAAATTCTTCTCGAACTCTTCGCTGATTTCCTGTGTAGTTCTATGCTCGTTTTTTGGTAATTGCAATATAATAATTTCAACCTTTTTTGATCAGAAATTTCACTCACAGAATCTGGTTTACTTTTTTCCTGTTCAACATCAGCGAGTTTCTTAGCTAGTTCTTCACGTACCTTCCCCACAGCTAATACTCGATTGGTTTGCTTAGCGATTTCCCTTTCAAGACGCTCAGTGTTTACAAGTACTGTTTTCCTCTAATTTGGCAGCTTTATCTCTAACTTCGGTCGTCGTTACTCGTTATCGTCACCGCCAATATCACCGTTACCGGTTTTCCCAATAACAGAAATTGACAACTTCCGACTGCCCTCTCCAAAATGGAGCTGTTGTAGAATTTTTGGAACTCTTCTAACATGACGGTCTCAAGCTCAGCAATCTTTGGCGGGGTTCTTGACTCCGGACCTTGTTGGTGTAGCCAGGTTGTCCTGTTGAATCATAAGTTTCCACCAAGATAGAGTATCCCAGCCTACATTCGGTCCTTAAAACTCTGAGAGCAAATTGCTCAATCTCTTCAACAATCAACTTCATGAGAACTTGATTTCGCGAGGTTCTATCCAAAGTATTCTCTCCGGCCGTTAGCATGATCCTACTGTTCATATCCCACCATTATTGCACATCCTCTTCTTGTAGATTTATTCTTTCGATATCCTCTTCGATAATTTTTAGTTCTCTTCTTTCAGTCTCCACCATCTAATTTTAGGCTCACCATTTCGCGCCTCCTATTATTTCTACCTGCAAATTCCCAGTCCACAATCACCATTCTGTGTTGTGGGGCCACACTTTCACTATTCATGACCTTGCAGTTCTTAATTAATTTCCTTAAGATGTTGTCTTCGGCACAAGATGAAATCGATTTGACTTTCTTTTCCACCGCTCTTTTAAGTTAGGAGATGCTCCTTTCTATTCTGAAAAAATGTATTGCAAATCGCCAGATCGAATACCATTGCAAAGTCTATTACTCTTTTCCCTTCTTCGTTCTTATCTCTCAGACCCCAGCCACCGTGGATCCTCTCAATTCTTTCTCTGTTTCTGCCTACATTACGTGTCCATTCAAGTCGCCGCCCACAATTACTCTTTCCGCTGGGGGTACGCTGCGAAGTTCATGATCCAATTGTTCCCAGAATTCCATCTTTTCTTATTCCTCGCAGCCGACTTGCGGCGCATACGCACACACTACATTGATCATTTCACCCATGCATATCCTGATACTCATCACTCTGTCGTTCCTTCTATTGACACTTACTACACTGTCTTTCAGATCTCTTGAAAGAACAATTCCTACGCCGTGCCTTCCATGTTCATTTGCTCCACTATACAACAACTTGTAGCCGCCTCCTAGCTCGCTTACCTTATTTCCTTTCCATCTTCTCTCTTGCACGTACAGGATCCCCAACTTTCTTCTTTCCATCAAGTCTGCAATCTCTTCCTCTTCCGCTCATCGTCCCAACATTTATGTGAGCCTACTCTAATGTTCACGTGGACTAGCTTCTTTAACCGAGCGCGTCCTCGACTCGGTAGCCCTCGCTCATTTCTCACAGAAGCCGGGCGAAGCCCCTGCGCGTCACCTACGGGTACGCACTAGCATTTCCGAGGCTTCATTAAGACGACCCACCATACATGGTTTTGGCACAACTTTTAAGACCGAATGCCGTTCCTGACGTCACCCTCTTCATTTTCCCGGGCTTAGGACCTGCACCAAGTTAGGCTGGATTGCGTATCGATGTAAACAATTTAATATAAAGCAAAACTGCATGGTTTCAAGACAAACCAGATGATTTAATGAAAAACCAACTTTTCTTCTCTACGAAGGTTTTCTTTTACCAACAACGCTGTCACCTATTTGTTGCTATGTAAATAATCGTACCAAGCATATAAAAATTGGTAGTTCATTCTCCTATCGTGATGTGTAACCAGGCATATAATTGAATGACTCTATGTTCAAGTTGCTTACTTCCTGAAATGTTCATGCCATGTCTTGTCAGTTTTAAAGGGATTGTCACTCGAAGAAAGAGAAACCGCGTCGTCTAAACTTCGTAAGCACGACGTATGATCAACTGGCTGCTGCGGGATGGTTGGTAGAAAAAATAGTGCAATTGCGCAAGAGGTCGTGAATGAGTTTATATGAAATCGGAATAGTTCCGAATTCTTCTTGCGTATCTGCTGGGGTATGTGGTGTACGGCAGTGTTTTTCAACCTTTTAATACCCACGGACCGGCAAACTGTAAGAAAAAACTGTCAAGGACCGGGAAGTTGGAAGTTGTCAGGAAGTTGGAGGATTATTTGACGTTCAAAAGATTCATTAAATTCTAGGTGTTTTAAAAAAGAAATTTAATCTCATTTTTGAACTGTCAAAATCTACAAAATAATTAAAGTATTAAGTTGCCGATGACCGATAAAATAGTTTCGTGGACCGGCGGTTGAAAACCACTGATGTATGGTACGATTGGTGTTCTAAAGTCGCTTTAATCATAAAATTTATTAGAAGAAAGCAAAATTCGGAAGTCTTTAAAACAAGACAAAAAAAAAGTTTCCGTTTTGAAAAAGTCAGCATTTTTGCATCCCTTAATAGTTATTGGACGTAAAAATAAAAACGCTTGTCTAGTATTATGTGTTGCCTCTTGCGTAGCCTAGTTGACTGTTGTGCGACTGGTCCCAGATTCAATTTCCGGTGGGGGCTCAAAATTAATTGGAAAATGCTTGAATAAAAAAAGTAGCGGACTGTGGTTATGAAAGTCAGAAACACGGCTGCAAAGAGGCGTTACGCTGTCCACGTAACCCTCTAAATAACTTGAACGTGATAAAGCCGTCTGACAGGCCAGGGCTCTTCGATGCTGTCACGCCGCTCAGTTCAGTTGGGTTTAGTATTAATGTGTAGTCCATGCTTGATACATCACCATCCTAAAATTGATGGAAAAATATGTTCGGAAACCCTACGCTTCTTGGGAAAACAGAAGTGTCCGAAGTTGTAATTCTTAAAAGAACTTTCCGCGTCAAATCCTAGAGGAATGGCTTTATGTAATTACTCTTTTTACGGATTCTATTTTATTTGTTTTGCTTGATTGCATAAAAGTATTACAGTGTTCTTGCCTAGAAGCGATCGAAGTTATAAGTTGTAATCTGAGGATAATAATTTTAAATTGTTATTTTTCACGTGAATAAAATGTGGTTGCGTTTTTGAAATGCAAATCCTAATTTTCATGTCAGTTTTGTATTTATTTATGCATTTATTTTCTTGTTTTTGTGTGGAACATGGAAAGGTGAAAGTAAGATTATTAGGAGTTGGTACCTACTGGTGGAACTGAGGGGAAACTATTCTGAATGAGTTTATCAACCATGCCGGTTTGAACGGGATCAAAATTAATTATCTCCCCCTCCTTCTTTGCTGCTTCGTATACAGCAACAGTCATTGCATTAGCCGCTTAAATTTTATCCAATTTTATTTGTATGTGTGCTTTCTTTGTATTTAAAATTGTATCGTACTTGCATGTTAGATATGTTTCCCGTCCTTCGAAATTGAAATTTCTTTGGTGGTTCAGTTACATTATTTCCATTGCTTTATATGAATACTAATTAAACATATGTTCTGTAAGAGTAGAGTGGCTGTGAGAAGTGTTGGAAACTCATCAATATTAAAACACGTGATTCAAGTTCACGAATTGCAGCCTTGGTATATGAACCCTATGTATTCCTTGGATCGAATTAGAAATGTTATGGAATTGTTATTCTATGAAAATTTGGGAACATTATAGTTTACCCCTGTTGCATACTATAAAGCAATTTTAGATACTGCGTTAGAATCTTCCAAATCGAAAAGTTACATGTTAATGCGTGTTGTCAAATAATCAAGATATTAAACGTATGTTGAACTGTATGCTTGCGTATTTACATTAGAATTATAATCATACTTCGTTTCCTGTTAAATTTGCACGTGTATTATGGAGTACATAATTCTCGTTGTTATCGATATATTGAAATTGTTGAGAGAGTAGTTATTGAAATTGCGGTAGATAAAGCGGCATAGGTTCTTCTTACCTGAGTTTTTATTACATTATTTATGTAGTTGAACTATGTTTCAATATAAATGTCTCTCATTTTCGAATTAGCAACTTCAATTAGCATATATAAGGTATCCAATATATAATATTTACTAATACTTTCTTATTCTTCTTTCCATTGTCACTTCAAATATAACCACGTGCAGCGAAGTTTGAATTTTTACGACGATTTATCTAGAATGTTTCACTTCTCGTAATTATGTTCTCTTATATTTTTTTTTTTTTTTTTTAAGTAGGAAAAAAAAAGATTGACAAGATTTGGGGATTGATTGTATGTTTGTGTAGTTGTTTTGTATTATGATTATTATTAGATCAGAAGTGACACCTTTGGATATCAGATTTCGGTTTCCATCCAATATAAGCCGAAGTGGACAAGAGGTTACAAATTTTCTTACTACTTCATTAGTGAAAGTAGTTTTATAACACAAGATTTAATTCTTGATTTACCTACCGTAAAGAAACTAACCTGTAACGTGCAACACTGTCAGATTCAGTAAATGTTACCCGAATTAGAACTACAAAAATTGCTGTTCCTATGTGTTCTTACGCCTTCAATTTTCTTGATGATAACAGTACATTATGACGTTTCATCCTTCTAATGGATACATCGCTCATAAAAGAAATCAGGAAAGGAGAGGATGAGATAAGAAGTATTTACAAGAAGCACAAAAGTATAGTCTGAATATTGCCGCGTTGCCATCAGTGTAGCTATATACGCAAAGTAAAAGATGCCTTTTTGATGTAGATGAGTTATTTCTTTCTCTTTTGTACATATGAATCAATTTCTGTTTCAATTAAGTATTTAGGAAAGGGAAATTAAATATTAATATACCTCTGTTAAACATGGTTTCCTGTCATAGATATTTTATTTGAACATAAAAATAAATAGACCTTCAAATCTACAGACCAAAGTCCTTATATACCGAAACTAAAATGTCACTTTCCAATTTATGTATCTAGCTACGCTAATCAGAACGCTCTTATGCTCCAGTGTCGATATTTTTATACTTTTGTAAATACTTATATCTTCCTCGTTTTCCAGGACATGTCTCCGAATGGGACGATGAAACATCAGATTTAAGGTGCTGATGTTCTTATGAAGAAAACTGAAGGAGTTGATAACGCAAATGTAGTAATTTTTTATTGTACTACTTCCTCGTGCAACATATTAGAGTTAGAACTCTGTACGTTCCTTTATTTCTGTGTCTAAAAGTAGTCGGTTCAGTTTCTTGTACATATCACAGAGTTCCCACACAACCTGGAAAGGTCCTGGATTTTAAATCTGATAAAAGCGTGTGGAATATTAAATTACAAATCTGGAGGTAAAATAAAATTAATTCGTAAATGGTCAGTGATTACTTTTAAATAATATAGCGAGACTGTGTCCAGATATGACTTTAAATAGCGACCTCTAGAATCCATGCACTGGGCAGAAAGTGTGTTTTATCATTCATTTGTTAGTTGTTTAGAATCTGAAGTAATTTTTCGTGGCCCCGTTGTAGTGCTTATGGCGTGCACAGGATTGAAAGACGAGTAAAAATATATAGGTGAAATTTTGGATTGCATATATACTGATCTGCGTTGGTCGCTATCAGCGTTTTTAATCCACCCTCTGTGTTAATATCATAATCATTAATACCCATAATCAAATATGAAATTCAGTCCAGGCAACTTCCGAACTGTAATTAGAACTGTGGATCAATCGTTAGCATTTTCAAGGTCAAGGAACCATATCTAGTTTTCTTTCAGTCACTAAACCATGCCACTATTTCTTGCCAGATCATTTAGATCCTGGGCCATCCCGTTATCCTTAAATTGTGACTCGCGAAACTAGTTGTGATGTACTCTGACCATTGGTTCATTATTGTATTCGTTACCTTGCAAGTAGAAAAGCATGTAATTCGCAAACGCTAAGTGCCACTTACAACTACGAAGTAAGTTTATTAGAGCCTCTTTTCACTACGAGGGTGAATTAAAAATGATTTGCATTACACCGGATGCGTTGCTTAAAATAGAAATCGTTTATTTAAAGCATTTGTAGCATAAAATGTGATAGCATAATATTTACTATTAAGCACATTTTTAAGAAAATGTTTTACCGATTATCCGCGGCCATTTTCTCAGTTATTATCGCGAGTAGTGGGAAGCGTGGTGTACTTTTCTGTTTATTTTTGTTCCCAAAATGTTTCTCTAGGTGGTAGATATACTATATTTCCTAGCAGCTGCTTAGGAACTTTCCAGAAAGCAAAAGGCCTACACTCCTTTATTTTACTCTTGGAATATACAGTCGATACAACGAACTTCTTTTTATCATTCATTAATTCATTCATATTGCAAATACCTGAATATTTCCAGTTGTAGTTATCCAACTTTTCTTGTGTTATTTCTTTTGGCCATTGATCGTTAGATATCAAGACCAGGTTTCTAATAATAAAAACGAACTCCTAGAACACTTTCTTCAGAGCAGAGAATGATTTTCCCAAGATAGATTATTAATACTATTATTTCATAGTGGCTGCACAACGAGAATTAACGTGAAGTGTTAAATGACGTATCTATTTTTTGATACTTATGAATGTATTTATGCGTGAATGTGAATATAGTGCTGTTGTCTTATTTCATGTTAAAAGGTATAGAGATTGGACCAAAATTGAGATAGTGAAAAATAATGTATGAGCGTTCTTCTTTTTTATCATCATTATTTTTTCATTGTTTTATTGTATAGACACTCACTTGTTTTTAATGCTGTTGTCACGTGTTTTGAAATATGTTTCGGTATTTTTTTCCGGCATGGAGAATTGTTGATCGTGTCCAATAAACTTTGGTAGACATAAAAACAAACCAAGCTCTGTTTCATTGTACTTTTGAAAGTATTGAACACTCCTTAATCCTATTCCTTATCTTCTACAGCAGTTTCTCTTCAAGACTTCGCTGAATGGTGAAACGGTAAGTAAACGTTTAAAGATATGACACACACACACACACACGCCTACATACCTGCAAGAGGGAATGAAAATAAGTCTTTGAAAGAAGGGAAGTAATTCAACCAACTGCGCTATATTTTCGTCGTATTGTGCACTTGCCGTACTGTGGAAGGAGTCCAGTGAGTATTAAAATCATTCCCCCAATTGTGACGTGACTTTATTGTCTCTCACGTAGACAACAGTTGATTGTACAGATGTGTTCAAATTGTTAGACTCAGCATTCATTTTCCTTAAGGTTTATTTTTTGTACAATATTGCATTGGCAAATATGTTCTTAATTCTAATAGTGTTATTGAATTCCTCGCTCATTTGATTACATGTAAGTATGTTACATATTATGCATTTCTAGATAACAAATGCAAAGAAAACTGGAAATTGTACACTCTCATCAATATTATTACTTTGTGTGGAACCCTTTGTCAAATCCTTCAGCCTTGCTGACATGCTTCAAGTTAATATTGTTGGATCACAAATCATTTATTTCCTCCATCAACTCACGTTTGACTGTAATGTTCTCCTTTTTCAGATTTCTTTTATGAAGCTCCAGAGGTTTTCAACAGCGTTCATGTCAGGTCTGTTCCCTGGTTGTGAAGGAACAGTCATATCCTTGCCTTTGATGAATATTTGAAACAGGTTAGCTTGGTGCCAAGGCGCTCCATCATGAGTCGTCACCAAATCAGGTTACGATCTGTAGGAGTAATTGCTATTGAACGTTTCGTGTGTAGTCTTATTGCATTGTTCTCTCTGCTATCAATCAAGTTTTGAAGGTCCGAAGACATACCATGATTGGCATTAAATTATTAATATATTGCAACTTGAGCATCTCGCCAGGCCAATGACATCGTCACCATTCATCAGATATAGTGAAACGTAACACATTTCCTCGCATTCATTTGAAGCCCAGTGTGACTATTGGAGACGCCTCTTTGCCTAGTTGGAGTATGAGAGACCATCTAGAGACTTCCTTACTCTGTGTGGAGTATTTTGTCTTTTCTTGCTTGGTCGATAGAGGGTTATGCCCTCTAGTCAAGCAGTACTAGTAACACTCCCAGGAGGAATTTCTGGAATTTAAGCATATTTACGCTTAAATCTTTAAAAGCGGGTTTTGTGTTCCGTAGGACCAAACTTTTTAGTTTTCTAATGATTATTGAAAAAAAAAAAGCTCGCGTTTTCGCCCACTCTTTTCAATTTACATAAGAAAGTTATCTTTGTGTATATCTACACACCTTCCTCGAAAAGACCTTTCACAACTTGAACTTTACGCGGAGCAAGTCTCTGGCCTTTTCCATTATATCGAAATTATAGAACTTCAAAAAAAAATTAAATATACAAACAAAAATGTTAAAATTACTTTAAATAATCAACTACAAGTGTTTAACGTTATAAATATAGTTTCCTCCTATAACTGTAAACAATAGCATGTCACTCAGCAAACTTGGTGGCGCAAAAAAACACAATAGCTATATTACAACTCAAGCATGATCTACATGTCCCTCCGATGCTGCCATCTGCGGTTCAAGAGTGATACAAGTGCAGTGTAGTCCTGGATAACATATTTAGTAGTTTGATAGTAATACTACGTGCTATAGGACTTCATAATTAAATAGGAAATTAAAAACTCTTTTCTGGAGTGTCTCATAATTTGAACACATCTGTAATGTCACAGCTCAACTTGCAAGGCTTAGTCAGCAGCCACTTGTATCTATTGATAGTGTCCCAACTACTCTTTTTCAGTGAACCTATGTACACACACACAAAACAGTTTTGCACCACGTGGTTGGGTTAGTCGTCGTGGCTCAGGTAGTAGAACGTCTTGACCCTGTGGTGGTACACTCATGCTAAAAAAAATTCTCATATCTTTTATTTGACAAATAATATTTTTCTCCATGGATTCTGGCGTACGCTTAATTGTTGTACATGTAAAGTATGTAAAAACGAATATTTCCTTAAATGTTGTCACAAAAATATTAATAAATAATAGAACTATAACGAAAAAACAAACATTAAGACATTATCGAAAAAAATCAAGCTCAAAAGTGTGAAACTTGGCAACATAGAGAAATTTATGGGAAAATTGAGAGAAAAGAAGGGATATTTCTCTTCGCTCTATGAAACAGTGTATGTCTTTAGTATTACCAGCAACTGAGATTACAGACTGTGTTCTTTCAAATAAAGCATTGCACAAGCAAAAGTTACATATTCATTGCATAAACATGTAGCAGAAACCGGGTCATTCCACGTCGATTCAACCAAAATTTTGTTGAAAGTTAACCCAGTATTTCCGATTTGGATGAAATGTGGTAGTGTTTTAAAATCTTTTGTGCTGATTTCAATTCTGTAAATTTTATTGCAATCGCACCCGAGGTTCCAGAGTTATTGCATTTCAGAAACTGAATAAAAATCCATTGTTATAGTCGCGACTTGAATTTTCGCATCATTTTAAAATACGAAAAACGTAATATCTTTCTTCCTATTTATGCTAGAAACATGATTCTTTTTTATTCAGATTGTCTTGAAATCATCAATCAGGAACAATATATAAAGTTATGACTTAGCTGTTAGAAAATTTACAAAAGTGAAATGTTGCCAAAAAATCTAAAACGCCATTTGGTAAACTTCAAGTCCTTATAGCCCAAATTCCCCGCCATGTTTTTTTCTTTTTAAGCTCATTACATCAGTTTTCATATGTAAAATAAATTGTGATGGCTTTCAAAGCACTAAGGAGAAAAGTAAAATACTACAAATGTACCTGTAAAAAAAAGGTCTTCCACTACTATCTTTATTTTTTGAATTTGAATTTTATTTATGGTCTTTAGGCATCTAAGGCTCGGGCCGGGATAGGGGAGGTTTAAAGATGTTGGAAGGTGTCCAGGGGCTATATTGAAGCTTCCATCCCAACACTTGCCCGATGTGATAGAAAAAACCTGGAATGGTTCTGTGCTTAAATGGTGGAAGGTCATGTAGTGTTGGAAAATTAAGAAATATTAAAAACTTGTTGCAATAACCTAACTGGCCACAGGCCCACCTGCAATGAATTTTTGGGAAAATTTTCAAAAATCCAAAAATGCCGGAAAATTTTCGAAATATCCGGAAAATGTCTGAAAACACAAGAAGCACGATGGGGAATCAAGAGGGAAAAAGTGCCATTTTCTATTATTTAATATTATTTTTTAAATTCACCAACGAACACAAAATTTTACAAATTACCTTCATCCATAATTTCTCTTAATTCTCGGCAAAATAGTATTAGTAGCTTGTGAAGTACCGAATTTAAAATTGGCAACATGACTCCTACTACTGTCTCGAATCACAGAGAAAGGCTTAAACAATAAGACTTCTCTCAATATTGATTTTGGCGTATTATTATCCAATTCAACACGAATGGGAAATAGGAAACATAAGGCTGTAAGGAAACAATAGGAAACATGTGACTGTAACCTAGTCTATACTTGGGCAAGAAAACCTCTGCCACAGTAGACTCGCTGCTTTGTTAACAACACAATCTGATAATCTGTGACGTAATATGTTTCGTGTTCATGCCCACAGCGAAAGACTCAAAGCTGTTTGTTCGACCGTTCAACGGCCAATTCTTGTTTCTAGATGGATATCACTACTGGGAATATAATCCCAGGATATTCTTGACTTTTAGTTAAATATTTTTATTTTTGTCTTACAGGCAGCGTCAGAAATGATGAGCTCTGAAGTGAAAGCCCTGGTTGAGTTGACATACAATATGTTTTATGGTTTTCCTTTTAACTGTCATTGTTTCCAACTGTACAATATTTTAAAGTATTTTGAGAAAAAAGTATCTGCTGAGTGTAAAAATATATCTCCTTATTGCCCTGATGTGATATTTTTTCTTTTAATAAAATGATCGCGGAAAATAAACTCAACAGGCTTGCTTGGTTGGACTGCTGTAGGGACCCCCGCTCCTTTCGCAGATGGAATGGGTGACAAGGAACAAAACTTTACAACTGGCTATAAAGCATGAAAGCAGTACTTTTCCTTCGTAAACCTGTCCTGTTTTCTTTGATCTTCTGTTGCTTATTGGTGTGTGTTTTCGTAATTCGAGACGAGGAAATACGTTTTACTCTCATATCTCCTGCTATTGAGTATTGAAAGCACGACAGAACAAAGCACCAGACGCATGACAAATAAACAGGAGCAGGAGAAAAAAAGAATTGGTAAATCAAACTGATAAGATATAGTAGAGGTCATCAATTATTTTTCCCTATGGTTCAGGTAGATGGTAATATCACAATAAAAAGGTCTTTGCGTCAAGATAGTAGACTATGGATAAGACATTGCAGTAAGACCGAGCAGCCGTAGCTCAGTTGCCTTCGCATTTAGGAGGTCCTGGGTTCGATGTCAGCGGGCGACTATCTTGACAGGGTTATTTCCTCATTCACATATAGTACCTTAAGCTTAGGCCCCGGCCTACTTGTTTCTCATCCCTATCTCGGCCTATGCCATAAATAAATTCAAACTGAAGAGTAAGATTACGACTATTGGCTACTCCGTGTAATTGTATGAAATAATTAAAGTAAACAGGCGTAGGTTGGCCAATTCACATTACACTTCTATGCTTGTCTTTGGAATGTCAACTAATGAAGTGTACATTAAGGATGGGCCGAAAATTATTTTGAAAAAATTAGGGTTCGAGTCATGAAAAGTTGTGCATTGGTACGGAATTTAGCCATGTCAAATGTGGGTCTTTTTGGGCGTCAAACGTTTTTGCCGTTTTGAAACTAAAATTTTCGCGGGCTTCGGGGTCCGGCTAGATATTTTTTAATCAAAACATAACATAACATTTACAACTTTTGCACGCTACTTAAACTCAAATTTCTAAAAAAGAAAATTCGGAAATTATCATTTTCTCGGGCCCGGGTAAATATTTTTTGATCCGGCTGTGTTTGGGGCGACCAAACATTACATAACATTCTATAACTTTTGCACGGTACTCAAACTCAACTTTCTAACAATTTTTTTCGGGGCAGAACGGGCGTTTTTTTTTTCTCCTAATCATCCACTTATCAAAGTCCAATTGCTTCTTGTCTTCTTTTTCTTTCCTTCCCGAGCGTCGATAGTTGACAAATTCTTGTTTTACACATTTAATAGTCCCCACAGACACTTGAGTTGCCGCTGCAACCCTCTTCTGAACTTGTTTGAAAGGAATTATTGGTGATCTCTTTTTCGCCTCATCTTCCATAAATGGCATAAATAATATGCCTCGACTGGCTTCGTAGTGTAGATCCTTTCTTCCTAGAAGCCATTGCTCAACACAGCAAAACAGTCAAAACACAACTCACTCACAAAATTTTTACACAACTGATTTCAGAACGACATAAGGGTGGCAATATTGTAAGGAGAAAGCAAAATCCATCCAGCCTTTCGTTGCTACGCGCGACCCTTCAAAGTCATAGATAGCTCTTCTTTTTGGAACAGACCTGTAGTTCTTATGTTATAGTTTTGAATGAGCGTGTTTTATACTTTTACGTGAATTTTTCATTTTATGTTTTCTTGATTCAGCAAATTACAAAGCATAAAAATGAATCTTGTGCATACGAGATTTCATTAAAATACCAAATTATGCTTTTATCAGTCATTGTCATTCGGTTCTAATCGCATGGGAAAAAAAATAATTAAGGGACTCAATTGTTTTATACACAGGCTAATTCCTCCGATTACATGAGTTAACCAAAACTGTAGACATCCTGGCTGATATGCGAAGATCCCTGATGGCTATTCCTTGTCTATGCATGTCTTTTCTTTATGAATATCAGCTTTATTCATTTTGTTTTTATTTTAGGCTTCAGTAGCAGCCTAACATCACAGAATTTAAGGCGTTTGTCTGTCTGTGGACAGCTTTCAACTCAGGAACTACTACACGTACAAAGATGGTTGAAGTGTTGTTGGAAAGGTATCAGCGAGACGAGATCAAAGCCTTATACATCATCTCTGTATGTTCGTCCGTCAATCAGTCTCACTACAACTTTCAACTCAGGAACTATTGAGGTGAGGTTCGAAAAGCCTCGGCGAGATGAGTTCAAAGCTGCATAGATCATCTTCGTCCATTCGTCCACAACTTATAACTCCGCAACTATTAGAGCTCCAGGGTGGTTGAGGTGTCGTTCGAAAGGTTTAAGCGAAACATTTACAACAACACATAGATCATTTAAAGTGGACACTTGAAGCCTGGCGATAGCACATGTGCACATTCCTCCGACTAGGTATCGCCTCACTTATTTAGCATTTATCATTTGGTCTTATGTACGGAGACGCCGTAGCTTTGTGGTAGAGCGTTGGCATAGCATTCGACAGGTTCAAGCCCGAAACGTA
>JAGDQP010044599.1:1440-15847 GCA_022664845.1 Lepisma saccharinum
TTACAAAACAAATTAAGAGTATCATCTAACTCTAGTACTGACATCAATGTTGTAGCTAGGAGAGAAACTAATAGGAAAGTGTAAAATAAAGGAGATCAAAGAAGAAGTAAGTTAATTGTATGTTCTATGGACGTAATCACAGTAGAGGTGCTTGTCCTGCCTATGGTAAGAAATGCTTGAAAGGTTGAAAAGTAAGTCATTTTAGGATAAAATATAATAACAATCAAGTGGGTAAGTACGCAGATGAAGGGAATGTAAAACATATAGTGCTAACAGTAGGAAATGAGATGTAAAGTCATACTGTAAATGGTATACAGTTTGGATTGGATCTAGATGACGTTTGGATAAACTGCATTCAAGATGAATATACAAATAAGAGTTTGCCTGGATTAGCATTTACTTTACGACCTTACCAAAGCAGTTTGATGTGTTAGTTGACACAGGATCGTGTAAAACATAATAGATAAATTTATGTTAGAAAATATGCAAACATCAATAGATAAGCACGAAGTGGATTATCGGTTGAAGGGTTTGAACATTCAACCAATTAAGGTTATGGGTAGTGTTGCATTTCCTTGTGTTTTTCGAAATAAAATCTATAATATTTAATGGTTAGGGACAGAACAGAAACTCCCATCTGAAATATTTGGTAGACCAGGCTTAGATGTATTGTTAGTGGAGACAATTATTATTGAAAGGTTGGACAACAAAGGATAATCTCGTTTACAGAAATGAACACAATTTTGGTTTAAGAAGAAAAATAGATGTTCATGGTCAAAGTACAGCATTAAGACAGGAGAACCTAAATAATGAGTTATCTAGGAAACGGAGTTCGCAGAGTCAAAGTGAACAAAAGATAAGGCAACAGCCAAGGCCTATACACGGCTATATACATATCAATACCTATCATTTTCAAGGGAGTTTTGAGATTAGTCGTATGAATAATTTAATAGAGGAGTATCAACGAGCTATTCAACAATTAGGAAAGCAGCAGATTGAATTATCCACATGGTCAGTGCGAAGTCCAGTAGCACAGTTCACTTATCAAATAAGGAAGAGCACTTATCACGGGAGGAAGGACAAAGTCTGGGAGATATAGGTGATAAGATGAATCAGGAGGAGAGAGGTGAAAAATCATGAAACTTGTAAAGACCAACAGGTAGAAGTGGTGGAAGAAAAATTTAATTCATCTAAGTAGGAATCTAAGCAGGAGTGTAAGATGAAACCCCTGCAGGAATTAAATGAGTTATTAGTGTCTCATGGTTATGAAAAACATTTTGAATATGAAGCGTTTTATAGTAGCAGAGAACATTGGTTGTCTTGGTTATTGAAGGATCGTTCGGATGTAGTACAAGAAGATGAAGACAGAGTCGTATAGGAAATAAAATATGAATATTAATTGTGAAGATCAACAAACTGCTATAAATTTGTTTAGGAAGGAGAAAAAGAAATATTAGATAGTTGAAAGAGTAATTGTTGTTTCATTTTATAATTTGAAATATTCTGAGCAAGTTTAATTTAATTAATTTTACGTCAGAGCATTGTTGTTATTTGAGTGAACAATGAGAATTGAAAATTTATTAGAACATTAACAGCTTTTAACGAATTCAGAAGCCAGATTGATGTGTGGTTTTATATATAACGAAACATTGAGTTCTGCGTAGTATTTTAAATATCCATTTAGAAGATGTGATTGAGAATAACCATTAATTAGAAATATATGGATATGTTGAGGCAAGATTCATTAGATATTAGTAAGATGAGAGGAGTTAACTTACATATAGTATATTCAGCTAGTATGTTATTCTTTACTTTGTTTGAGATAGCGATGTTGAATTGAAACGGCAATTATCTAGTAATTGGATACTAATCATTGAATGACTAAGGACAGCTTGATAGTTATATGATTAAGGACAGCTTGATATATGTTGATAGAATCTATTGTATTGTATGAAAGATGTCATGAATTTCATGATCTAACAACATTGGATGGTTATACTAAAAGTACCTAAATATAACAGATTTGTGATAATATTTGAGAATTCTTAGACTTGTTAGAAACTTGACTTCTTCATTCAAATAAATTAGCGGTGGTTGAAATCGATTATTTTTGCTAAAGTATAGATTTACGACACTTCGGATTAAAATTTATATATAAAGCTAACAATACTATAGAGGAAGACTGATCTTAATTAACTTTTTTGTCGAAAAGAGATTTATATACAAGCTGATATAGATTTTACTACTCTTTGTTGTGAAGAAGGGAAAAGTCTCTGGTGGCGTTCCTAACCGAGAAATCCTATAAATTATTTTCGCCGCATCAACATTAAAGATAGTAACGCTTCACTTTAAAAGTCCATTTTCCAAGAACTTAGTAAAACTGACATAGATCAATCTTCTTCTGTACAGCCGAATTGAGCTTGGAACAAGATTAATTTAAGGCATTACTCATGATGTTTGCCAAACAATGCTTTGAGTTAGAAAATGCAAATTCAGTCAGGATGGCTTTATTTTTATCTTTCTATATGCTACTACCTGTCCGTGCAATACATATACATTCTCACGTGATACGCTACTAGATTTTAGAAATTGGAGGATATTATACAGCAAATGTTTACGGTCTGTTATATTATATCCATTCACACAGCAAAGAATATCTAGAAGGTTGTGACATAACATGAACAATGTGTAAATCAGATCTGCTGTTAATTTTAGGTAGCACATGAATAACTATTCGATTTTTCAAATTTAATATGCGTACTTGATACATCGTCGATATCATATTCCGTGAATAGTGAAATAACTTAGAAATGTATTTTCTTTGCACTTTGGTCTGTTTTGAATTTTTAGTAGTTATTCATGGATAACTCTGCTTCATTCATTTGCTGTGCAAATATGTTACTGAATCAAATGGATTATTTCAATTAGGGTACCGGTACGTGTGCCCATGGACCAAACAGATCCTTGATTAAAGATGTCTAATCAGGACGAATGTCTATTCCGTAAAGGGGAAACGTGCCCATGTGCCCACCCCCTGGCGATGGGACTTATTTCATTCACTGCTTTTAAGAGCTAGAGAAGCCAGAGAAACCCCACGTTCAACTCCCATCGCCAGGGACCAATTTTTCTTATTCCTAATTTGTAGAAATGTTCTAAAAAAATAAGAGTGGCCTTAGACCACAATATCTGTCATTTTTTATCAAAAAGTTGTCAAAGGCTTATATTTTACAATTATTTTCTATGATCCCACCTCCGTCCACGCTCCTGATTCTTCGAAATCATTATTTTCTTATTCCTTATGGCCTAAATAAAATTTATACAGATGTTCTCAAAATTGATATTAGCCAATTATGGTCGGAAAGTGGTCAAAGGCGTATATTTTACAAATATACTCTATGACCCCCACGTTCACACCCCTGATTCTTCTGTACCATTTTTTTCTTATCCATTATGGTTTAAAGTGGTTTAAATTAATTTTATAGCCGTGTTTCCCAAATATAAAACTGGCCTCAGAAAACAATAACGGCCATTTTTGGTCGAAAAATTGTCAAAGAAATATATTTTACGATTATTTTTATGGACATCACGTGCAGACTCTCATCCTTCGGGACTATTTGTTTTATTCCTTATAATATAAATAAAACATATAGTGATGTTCCTCTCGAAAAAATGGTTTTAAACCAAAATTGTGACAATTTTAGTCAAAGGTCTTTCATTTTTGTGTGTTTTAAACGCAATTTTTGATTTGAGGGAAAAATAATTAAAACTCACCAAACATCAAAATCGGCATTCTGTTATTTGTTTTGGCAAAAAAGAATGGTAATTATACGATAACCGCCCCACAAAATTACTGACGAAAAATTTTACTGAAAAATGAATGCTTATAAGGTAAGTCATATGAGGTATCAAATGAAATTATTTCCCGACTGAATATAAAAATATATTATGCACTTCAGAAAAGGATATTGGAAATTCGAAATTATAGCAATGTATACACTCAAAATGCTAAGCCACTCAAACAGATTCTAGAAAGAAAAAAGACTGCGGAACATTACAAAATTGTCAGATGTGTATGATCCTGAGAAGTGTTCTGCGCTACTAGGACTTCACGCTGTCGCTACTAGGTTGTCATTCTAAAAGTGCAAGTTCCTTCAAAGAGAAAGGGAAGGTAAAACCCTTTAAATATAATTGAAGAATTATTTATCGATGAAAGCGATAACGATTCTGCCATTCTTAGTGATATGGATGAATGACTTTCTGATTAGTACTATGCAAATAAGCTCTTTTTATATATTCTCCTAAACAGTAGAACATATCAATGGCTTACATTCAAAACTAATCAAAAGCAAATATTTCTCTCAAGGCCCGTTAAAGAGTAAAGAAAGGCATTCAACCAGTTATCGGCCAGAAATGGCAGCCATTTTGGTTTATAAGCAGTTTATTTTTGCTATAAATATGGAATCACTGCGACGATAAATATGGATCTCCGAGAAAGAAATAGCGCGACACTTATAGATAGAGAGTGGCGAAGCAACTATTTCCTGTTTACGTTATGGGCCATTTAAATGTAATAAAGTTTATAGTGTCAAAAGAGGCTACCACAAAGTGTTTGATATAATTCATACAGCCTCCCAATATTACCATCTGCTTTTTAAACACACATGTCCTAGCAGGTTTCCAGAGTTATTTGGCCAGGTTTCAAAAATATTTTTATTGTGGTTTGACCGAAGCATAGTTTCCTCTGTTTAAGCTTTGAAGACTATAAATGAATTAATGACACATTAATAAGGTTACTGTATAAAACACATCCATTTATTGTTTATATTATGTAATGTATACTATATGAAGTTGTAAATATGAAATATTGAAACATATAATTTTCTTTAGAGTGTGCTAGGTTTTATGCGAAACGTGGTAGAGAATAGTCTGTTTCTTGCATTTTTGATCGTATCCCTAATGCATCGTGGTTTGATATGATTGATCTAAATTCAGTGAAATTTCGGCATAGTACAGACAACGACAAATGTAAAATTTCTTATCAGGATAAATTTGGAATAGATTAATCGATTTGAGTACGGCACTCAAATCGGTCTAACTCCAGTTATTTGAAGAAGAAATTTTACGACTTGGTACAAACTATTCGCGCTGATTACAAATATATTCATTATTCTAACGGTTCTACAAGATAACCACGAACAAAAATATCATGGTGAGGCGAAGCATCATCATCATTACCATTCTGAGGATGAAGATGAATGACATCGGCAAGGCTCAGAGATGGACAGAGGACGACATCTTGAATGTCTGCATTTACTGCAAGGTCGTAGAGCTGACAACTCTACACCGCTAAATGAACTACATCAATTGATAAGTGCTATATGGGGAAAGGAGGAGCTTCCAAAGGAATGGCAAACCTCAATAATAGTTCTGGTTTATAAAAAATGCGATAAACTGGACTTTAATAATTACCGCGGAATCTTGTTACTCCCAACATGTCACAAAGTATTGAGTAATGTCCTGCTAACTCGCCTAAGCGTATACGTACATGAAATAATTGGAGATCGTCAATGTGGATCTAGAAGAAATAGATCCACGTGGACCAGATTTTCGCCTTGAGGCAAATCTTGGAGAAGAAATGGAAATACAATGGCACTATTCACCAGTTATTCATTGATTTTAAGAAAGCATATGACTCTATCAAAAGGGAAAAACTATACAATATTCTGGTACAATTTGGAATTCGGAAAAAAACTTGTTCAACTAGTGATGATGTGTCTCAGCAACCCCATAAGCAGAGTACGGATAGGTAATAATATGCCTGATAGTTTCAAGATTCGCAACAGATTGAAACAAGGTGATGCCTTGTCGACATTGCTGTTCAACTTTGCGTTAGAATGTGCGATTCAGAAGATAAAAGAGGACATAAAGGTGTTGTGCATTTAATACGTGCAGCCTTAAAAGAGTTTGGACTTCGAGCTCGTAATATCAGCGGATGATGTCTCAGACAAATCACTCTTCTGGGAACATGAGTTCTCTGGATTTGGCTCAGAGAAAAGAATAACTTTTAAAACCACAGAAGACACAAATAATATTAATCATCAAATAACCAGCTTACAATGCCTGCCGAGCGCCAGCCAAATCTACTACAAATTTGATATTCAAATTAGCCCCCAGCTCCCGGCTGATATACAACGACACATCACAAAGAATACCTAACGGGAGCCAGATACATGCATACATAAAATTACGGTTCGGCTGTGGCAAAGTAGGCTACGAACTTAACAGAGTAAATAACATAAATCAAAATATTGATGCTCAAATTAGAATCACTTGCTTTATAAATGTGAGATTTTAGAATCAAGCTCTTATTGTGAATGATACTCAAGTTTTTTCTGAGAGAGATTAAATGGTACTTTATTTTCTGAGAAAAACTTTGCTTGCTCTAATTTTCTGTTCAAATTCATCTAACGAAGATTCTAGTGCTCCAATAAATCTTAATTTTCAATCCTCCCAAAGTCCCATACCGAATCCCCCAGCCATGCGTAGAGCGGTAAACTCTACGAGGATAATCGTCTATCCAAGAGTCGGTAGAAGACTCTTGGCCAAATTTTGAGAACGGCAATAGTTCTCAGAATTCCTCTAAAGGAGAGTCGGTAATGAACTCTCCTCGCTTACCTATGAATTTAAATATAGTGCTTTGATCAAATATGTCTGTTCCCCTTCGGCATGGTTGCAAACCTGGACTCACTCGTTGAACGCACAGGTTTGAGCTGGGCACTCTCAAACTTCAACAAATGTCCAAACCAACAGCTTCCCTAGCTATTCCTATCTTAATAAAAAAACAAATCTTTATATCAATTTTCACAAAAAACTCAAATCTTGTTCGTACTGTGCGTCTATATAATTAATATGTCCTCTAATTTTGCTCTTGGGCTCCTACATGTGGGATGGTTTGGAGTGAAATTATTTAAATTTAACTTATCCCCAAGCAAAGATATCGATTCGGTAAGAATCGACTTCAACAATGGACTCAGGGAATCAAGAGGCAGCACTAACCTCCCCTTTCTAATTCTCCCAAATTTAATTCCCAACCTTTAATAAAAACGTCGTCAGAGGAACTGGTCAATAGACTTCAGAGAAATTTCCTTGCGCTGGCCAGATTTATATCTCATTCCCTATCACCTGCTTTCTACGGGGCTTGGAGTGCAAATTACTAAATTTAAAGTTACTCCCCAACAAAGTAGTCGATCGGTAAGAATCGACTGAAGCAAAGGTTTGCATGGACCTTTTACAATCGACCGCTAAGCTTCTAGTCAGCGCTAAATTTAGGCTAAGTCATATTTTACGTACAAAAAACATGACTTAGCCTCAACTTAACGCTGGCTAGAAGCTTAGCGGTCGATTGTAGAACTGGGGGTTAATCGTTTCCCTATGACTGCTGTTGTCGACGTATTGATAATCAAGATAAATGGTCCCAACCTAGAGTTTTTCAGTGCTGGAAATGCAATGAATTTGCGGTGGAGGGATAATGCGATGGGCACTTTAGAAGACCAAACTTTTAAAAGAATAGCTAGTATCTTATGAACACTAATGAAGTGGAAGAACTACCAATATTTGTTGACACATTTAAGCTTAATTTGAAATTGAAAGTTTTTGACTTTGTCGTAATACGAGTATTCGTAACAAAAAAAACTTATTTAGTATTTCCCTGTCACGTTGTGACAAGTAATGCTGGGTTAAATTTATTCAAATATTGTCGACATATAGAACAATGTTTTATAGTATCATACTCATCACGATCTATCCAAATATTTTGTTTATAGCTATATTTTAAATTTCAAGGATACGCAGATGTGATTTTTGTATTAATTAGCAGGCATATCTTTTGTAAGCATTCTGCATACTGAACTGATATTATGATTACTAATAATATTGTTAAATGTTACTGAATTGCTAAATATATTAACAACTGAAGAGTACAGGAGAAGAAGGGCACAGAGAAAAAATGAATATGCATTTCTAACAAGTGGTGCAAAAGTTTCAATACAAAAGCGCAAGTAATAATCAAGTTATAGAGGTTTTAAGAATACGAAATACATTGTAATAACCACGTATTTCGCTGTACCTTCTATGCCTGTACTTTTCAATAGCTTATTATTTTACTTTTGTAACCTTAGTAACAAAATATCGACTAAACACTCACTTTTGGCAAAAAAAACTAAAGCTTAAGATGCCAACTGGCGACCAACACACACTTCCAAATTTCTAGCACTGATGTGAGTACGTACAAGGTAAGAATACTGCATAACATCGTAGTTATTTTGCTTGCCTGTACTAGCACTTGGAATATACATACTCAATCATCTCAGTATTGCCACTATATAAAACCAATTTATTATAAATGTAATGGTTTCACTAATATGGTTTGACTTATGAAAATGAATTTACTCAATTTACTAGAAATATTGAGAAAATGCTAATTCGATGGGTTTTGTTTTCAAATGTAATAATATTTCGCTGCTGTATGGATTTAAATAAATAATACACATTTGTTCCCGTATTATAAACAATGAGTAAACTAGACGTTCCAAACACCATAAAATCTCCCAGTTTTTATGTGTATCCCCTTTTTCGTAGGAAAACAATAAGGTCGTCGAATTTGGATTTAAGGCAGATTTCGGCCCTTTAAAGTGCTTGGCTCTTAATTTTGAAGTAGCATAATTATTGATCACGTAATTGCAGTGTTATGATAACTAAATGAAAAACGAAACTGACTTCGTGAAATTTTAAGAAATCAAATAATTAACAGAGCGCATTTATTTAAAACAGAAAATACACAAGACACATACATACAAACAAACACACATATACACACGGGAAGACTAACAAGAGGGAACATGTTGGGATGTTGATAGAAATTCGGAGAGCGTCCAATATATATCATAAGATTCAAATTTAAAACAAATTAGCCCAGGAAATAAAGGAAAAAAGGGAAATGTCGGAAATAATTAGGAGAAAGCTGAATTTTGGCCAGTTGTTACATCATTACTAGAGGTGCATTTTCCCCTCCCCTGTGCTTCCCCCAATCCCCCCGAACTACAAATTTACAGACTTTCAGAAATTGTATTTTACCTCCGTAACCAATAGACATAGCGATATGATTCTTTTTTTGTTTAATTCCTAGATAACAGGGTACAAACATTTGTCATGCGTTTTGCGCTATTTCTAGTAGTTTTGCCGTAATTTGTATCGAAAGCGCAAAATAACGATATTTTGCTTTCAACATTTACACTTTTCACGTACCTTGCTTTGAACTTACAATATCAAAAGTGTTCGAAATAAAAGTTGTTTCCTGTTTCGTAAGCTTTAAAATGATGTATATATCAATATGGTTGAACAATTACTGTGTTAGTTAGTGAGGTAGCAATGAAGCGCAAGAGCACGCGAACAATGCTTTACCTTCACCCTATCGACATTACGCAGTTGTGAGACAACGTGTCTTTGCTGCGTAGTGGCAAGTAAAGTAAGTGCTGAATTGGGAGTGTATTTTGACAACCCTTTCATGTGATATTTGACGTACCCAGAAAGCATGCCAGCTTGTAACAAGGTTGTCAGGTACTTGCTTCGAGCTTATTAAGCTTGATAGTGTATTGAACTTAATAAACAAGCATAAAACAAACTTCTTGGAAAAACAAGTGCCTTGGTTGTTAACGAAACTAATTCAAGCATGTTGGAATCAGCAACTGTGATAGGAATGTTGTCAAACTTTAGATTTGTTTGATTTCTTTCGTTGAGCTTTCACTGTCGTCTCAGTACACTGAAATTCCATGACGTGCCAGGTCTATTTCGACGTAGTCTAATTTTCACAATCTCCTACTCTTTTACAAGAGGTGTCTGCGATCTAATTACTTGTGATCTGATGGACTAAGTATAAATAGTGCTTCGAATTCGAACTCTAGCGTGTGCTTTCGTGGTCTAGTGACTACAGTATCGGATTTGTGTGCCAATGGCACACGGTTCGATTCCTATCCAGAACAACGTTTCTATTTTTGTAAGAAATACAATTTCTTTCTTGTTCTGGCAAGGATACTTCAATCTTGATTCTTGTAAACTAGAGTGATTGATGCAACATTGTTTAAAACTTTTGGCTTAAATTGCTAACCTTGCATCAAGTTATTCCACTTGTCAAAGTAAGCTTGATTAGCTTTTGAGTCAAGTTGAAAATTGGTATGTGGGCATTGAAATAAAAGAAGATACTGTAAATTTTAAGCTATTTATTTGCTCACGAAAAGCAAATAAAACCTCAGATAATTTATTACGATACGGTTATTCATATTTCTGGTAGTTGGAAGTTAAATTTAGTTGATAATTTTAATTTAATTATAACTTACCTTTGATGATGTTGTATTGTCAATTGAATGCTGTAGGTTATATTCATTATTATCTAACAGAGCGTGGTAATTAATTACCATTGTAAAGGAGCTGTCATGATCTTGTGAAAATTTACGAAGCGAAATGAATGTATTAAACTTAACAAATTACTTATTTATTAGCAATACAATAAAAGAAGAATGGTTGATTTTGATTTATTGTGTGCCCTTAGTGGGATTTAACTTGAAACAGAAAGTGTAATCGTGAAAAGAGAATTACGGAAATTATTGAGGTGAACTTCAAACGAAACGATGGACTACATGAAAAATTGGAAGGAGAAAGAACTATTCGGGTTCACAGTTTTCATCCTTTCTCCTACCCTACTCCGGTCGGAGCCATAGATGCCTAAAACCATAATTCAATCCAATTCAATTCAATATAGGTGGATCAAATGTGAAGATGATGACTAGCTGAGTTTTCTACTTTGATCTGCTGTCAAACACAATGGCATGAAAATAGTACTAGGATGCAAATTTATAAATTGTACTGGTAATATCTTCATCTATTCACTCTTTTCATAGTTACTAATAAGATTGTTCATGAAGCAATTCCATCCAGATTTCTTGTTTAATCCAACAAACTGCATCAAATTAAAGGGGTAAATATTTAAATAGTGAGTTGCCTCTTGAGAGTACCGACAGTTTTTGAATTCATTGAAATCCTCAACCACGTTATTAAGGCCACTTCCACCACTTTTCTCTCGGTACTAAAACAGACGGATACCTTCAAGATTGAAAGAACCACTCTGAATTCGTTGAACCTGAGTGTTAATACTGATACTAGGTGTAACACACATTGGATCCCTTCCATAGCATGAGACGTATTTAAATTATGTAGCGGGCGGATCTTTACATCTGTGTTGTTAAACACATGCTGATGCAACCTTTCACTATTGATACTTGATAGTACTGCATTGATGAGAGAGGTCTTGTAAATATAAGTTTCATGGTATGATGCGCATACTCCAATGAACAGTAATAGATTGAATAGTTATTTTGATCCATATAATCAGTGAAGGGTTAATACTAGACTTGTTTGTATGGGTGTCAGGAATAATCTTGGTTTTACAGTTGTTATTATAGCATGGTTTATCACAATGCACTCGTGTTAACTTTCTGTGGTTCAGAAGCATTCTCCTTTGTCGTTACACTCTCCATAAAGACCTAAAATGAGGTTTGGCCGTCAGGCTTGCTATCTATGAAATTTTGGTATATACTTCAGTCATAAACCATCCTCTGTATGTCTTCTCGTATGATGTCGGCTGCTTCTAATACTATCCTTAACCATCCAGTAGCAGGATCAGTTTCCCTGTCGTTATATCACTGATACATAATTTTATGAGCCATGTCCGATAAGCAGAGTACATTTTTCCTTCCAGAAACATTTGAATCAATTATCCGATCCTTAAAATGTTATTAAAGATGTTTGTATATGAGAGCCATCCTCTTGACCAGATACACTATTCATATATTTTAATCCATTCAGAATGTACTGGCATTCGTCACTGTTTTATATGTACTCACATAGCATACAAAATGAATTCCGCTGTTTCTATTTTAGTAGAGGCACGAATTCACCAATTGGTTAAGTTCATAAATAAATATTTGGAACCGTTTCCATGGCACTGTACTTCTGGTACCTCAAGATTACTCACAATAAGAAGTTTAACCCTTGCCCTTGCTCTCTGCCTATCATTTCGTAAGTCAAATTTCATGTTAAGATTTTCCATCATTTCTAAAGTCACAAAAATATGAAAACACTTCTTGCGCTTTGTTACAGTTTTAATACTGAATTCTTTTCCGCAAATGAAGCAATTTCTTTTTAAATCGAACTTTCCTTCTGAGGTAATTAAAAAGGTTGAAGATTTTGAAAGATGAGATGCGTTATCGGTCTGCATTGATTTATAATCAGCTTTGATACTAGTATGTCTTATATAGTTCTGCATGCACGCGCTGTGAACTCGAATGGTATTTTCTCCTTCCAACTTTTCATACAGTCCATCGTTTTATTCCACACTGACCTCAATAATGTACGTAATTTTCTTTTTACTAATACAGTTTCTCTTTCCAAGATATTTCCTACTAACAAGGGTCACGATAGTTGTTGCTGAGATCCTACTCAAACATAGTGCATCTGATAGAGGATGGTGAGATATGGAGAATACCAAACTTTAAGGTGCGATGGATAGGGGGGCGGGGCGGATCTAGTGAGGGCGAAACCTCGAAATTCACAGATGATAAATAAAGGATATATCGACAGTATTTCAAAATAAAGGACGGAACTTTCGGGATGTGATTTCTAGCATCAAAACAAGTAGATAAGGCTCTTTGAACATGGGTGAAATTTCGCTTAGTTTTGGAGATACAGCGTTTTCAACTTTGAGTCCAAAATCGGCGCCTAGTAATGAGAGAAACTGAGTAATTACGAATAAGTCAGAAACGAGTCATTGAATGAAAATTCCGTTTCCAAAAATTTCTTTCTAACAACATGATGGACATCAGGAGTGAAAACACGATGTCACCGGTTTGTCAGTGTTGCCAACTAGGTATAAAGTTTAAATTTTTCAAATGGCAGTACGTCGTGTTATTGGATATTTTACATCATCTATTGATGATAAGCAACGTACTTAAAGCACACACCACAGTGTTCCAAACCATGGATAAGACAAGGAGGTTGTCGCGATCTTATACAAACTACAGGTCTGTCCATCTAAAATCGTCCGGCTTGGTTAATCGACCTCCTTCAACAATAATAATAATAATCCTTATATTAGAGAGTTCAAAACAGGCATTCTTTTATTTTTATCTCAATCTATTAATTACTGGCCGCCGTTTTCGCCGTATTTGACAAAAAATGTAATATCTGCGTACTGGTTTATCATAAGACATTCAAACAAAAAACCTGTTTTTACCTTTAAATCTACTCGATAATTTTATTTTTCTGCATGATAAGCCTAAAACGTAACTAAAGTGATCAAAATAATATCCAAATGTGATTTTCACAACATAATAAATCCCTGTTTTAGGTTTTTTCGTACGGAGTGGATTGAATATCAGCGGTGATCTTTTGCACATTATTATACATCAAATAATATTGAATGTACACAAAATATTTAAGGCTAATATGAGGTTCCTTAATTTTTATGAATGTTTGAAAACCCAAAAATTCGTATTTATTGCGTATTGGAGCCCAGATACCCGTGTCTAGAAAGGGCTATGCAGGCTGGCTGCGATCGGGCACGTCCACAGGTTGCGGATAGTGGAACGCCATTCAGATATAGAGGAAAGCTACGAAATAAGCAGGATTTACTGACGAATAAGTAGTCGCGGACAACTCAGATAAGGGAGATAACCTTTACAGAAAAATCCTGGCCCTCCAGGTTGGGGGTTGGGCGTAGGGTTGACAACCCTACCCCGGAGAAAACAATCTGTTAAGAGATCGGAGAAGAAGCCTAAGAACGGACGGATTGAGGGTGTAACCGCACTCGCCCGATATTCACTCGGAGTTCAAACAATCTTTCAAATCTTGATTTAAGTGAATACCAATACAAGCCGGTGGACATAAGCGGAGTCCCAGATCGCTCGCAACATGCGAACTAATAGGAATGGATAGAATGTTGTGCTTAGTAAACTAAATGGATCAATTAAATCAAAATTCCGACAAGTTGATTAACAAAACAGAACAACTTTATTTTCCGTAATTTACACTTACGAACTGCAAGGCTGAATCATTAGTTTTCACAAACAACCAAACAAAGTTATCGAGTTGGTTTTATATTGAGCAATTCCTCAAATAATTAGTTAATTAATTAAATGCTAATTGAGATTTCAAAAGAATAGTTCGAGCGCTGTTTATTTTTAAACCTTTTATAAATTTCAAAATATTCCCTCTTAAATTCTGTAGATTAAATTCGAAATGACTTAAAGGCAAGGATTCAAAATTTTAGTTATAAATCTCGATCACCTTCTCTCGGTAA
>JAGDQP010044600.1:0-15847 GCA_022664845.1 Lepisma saccharinum
TAGTGTGTTAGGTGTGTCGCCAGGGACAGTGTCGAAGGTGATGACGGCCTACACAACACACGGGAAAACCACATCGGGGAAGCGGAACAGTGGGCGGAAGAAAAGCATCAGTGACAGGGCACGCCGGGTATTAAAGCGCATTGTCACGCGGAACCGTCGTGCCACTGCGGCGCAAGTGACGGAGGAACTCAATCAGCACCTCCCCCAACCTGTTTCGACAATCACAGTCCGCCGCGAATTACATGACATGAACTTACGGGGTCGTGTTGCACGGGCCAAACCTCTCATCAGGGACCAGAACGCTTTAGCAAGCCGCAAATGGTGCCGCGACCATGCAACTTGGACCGTTGACGACTTGAAACGTGTGGTATGGTCGGATGAGTCACCATTCACCCTATTCCAAACCACGGGCCGTGTTTATGTGTGGAGAACGCCCAAAGAAGCGTATGATCTGCAGTGTCTCCGCCCAACTGTGAAACATGGCGGCGGCACGGTGATGCTGTGGGCCGCAATATCATGGTTTTCATTGGGTCCTGTGGTCACACTTCGCGGACGCATCACTGCCAACGATTATGTCGCAATTTTAGGAGACCACTTGCATCCTATGGTCCGGATGTTGTTCCCGGACAATGACGCCATATTCCAGGATGATAATGCACCCATTCACACAGCTGGAGTTGTTGCAGCGTGGTTTGAGGAACATCGGGATGAAGTTCAACACCTCCCCTGGCCCGCCCAATCCCCAGATCTCAACATAATTGAACATCTGTGGTCCATCTTGGAAACACGACTCCGGCGACGATTTCCACCTCCATCCTCTCTCACAGAACTGGCCGATGCCCTGCACGAGGAATGGTGTAATATTCCACTTGCTACCATTCACGACCTCTATGCCTCCATCCCACGTCGCATCAAGGCTGTTCTGAAGCCGAAAGGTAGCCCGACACCATATTAATCTGGTAAGTTGCACTTTCGTTCAGGTGTTTCCATTATTCTGATAAGCATCTGTAGTTTGAAACAACGTGTAGTGAAGAGCTGCTCTTTCAGAAAGAATATTTAACATTTTTTTAAAAACAAGAAATCAGTAAATTGCGAATACCCTAAGGTTTATTCATTGTTATATTTTCTAGAACACGTATACCTTCACCGTGACTGGCCGAAGCCACAAAGTTACTAGACTGGCCCATATAAAACAAAGTTTACCAAGTTTATGTATACCTTCAAATAACTATTGTTCTAATCAAAGTAACTAAAGATGACCTAAATTGCTTTGTTTAGCGTATGCCTGGTAATTGTACATTATTTTAATATTATCAGAGTAATCTGATGAAGGTTTTCCTTTACAGAATAACCTTTTATTGGAAAAAGAGTTGGGACGCAATGTGTGCAGCAAAACTAATAATAAAACAACTTGAAGACATCGTGGAGCGCAAGCAGATGAATGTTTGGCGTAAGCCGAAATTTCGTGTGTTGTGTTATATGGACAAATGAACTAATTAATTAACAAAATGAGATATATTTGTGATTCAAAGATTTGAGTCAATACGTCTGTATTATGTAACACAAAAAAGTTTTGAAGTTTCTGTGTTTCAGATGTATGAAACATACCAAATACGCTTAGTACAATTCTTATAGTTGGTGATTCAAGTATTGCGTATACAAAATCATATTATTTAAAAGAAGCAGTACTAAGCTAAATATTTTATTGCTGTCTTTCTACGGATTTGCTGCTTCTACATTTTATTATGTTAAAAAATAACATGACAAATTCAGCAACACTGTTCAAAGTTACTGTGTATGGTCTACTGGACTGAAATAAATATTTTTTTAATTTGTTACCGCAAGGTGCTGAAAATAGAATGTTGGTAGCAAGACAACAAAGCAAGAGTATATAGTTTATCAAAATGGTGTGCTCCCGATTTCTTAAAGCAACACCACAATGGAAATTTAGACATATCCTTTGGCATATTAGAAAGTTTCTACCGACAATTGATTTTCAGTATCTTAGGTCCCTTCTACACAAGTGGAGAAATCGCGGCCATTTTATCGCGTGCAAACTGCGCCTTCTAACAAAACCCATGCTTTTTAATCTGCGTGTCAAACAGCGCGGTGAAAACGCATGTATAAATATGTACATTTAAAAGCATGGATTTGGTTAGAAGGTGTGATTTGCACGCGTTAAAACCGCTGCGCTTTCTACGCTTGTGTAGAAGGGGTCTTAAGCATTTATTGACTTTGCAGTTATTTATAACCTGAATATTTTATTTACTATATTATCAATATTAAATGGTATTGTAGTGTTTCGTCGCAAAATTGTACTATGTAATTTCATCGTCATTTTTATTAGAAATTATTGTATGTGGAGCTGGTGGAATGAAATTCCAATAACAGTTTCCACAAAAGGTTAAATACTTCTCGTTGTATAGTACATGCAAATTCGGCCTACCAAGTACTGTATTTATATCCATCATTTAACACGGTTATACGTTATGAAATAAGTTATAAATTCTTTGTACGAGTATTAGAACGAAATTTTAAGACAACCCGTTTGCTGGTAAAATTTTAGATTCTTCTCTCGTCCTGAAGTATTTAAGATTGTTGAAGGTTTTTTTTTTACTGCTACTAGTGCGTTACAGATTTTAGCATTTTGCATATGGACGTTTATAGCAAAAAAAAAAGTCGTTGGTCATAGCAGATAATGATGGATATAAGTACTGTACTGAAGAAGGAAATTCACACAAATCGAAGCCAAAATTTTCACACGGTAAGTGCCTTTACTTCCTTTTTCTACAGTTTATTGCCAAAGGTTTTTTGTTCCTATCTGACGCCTTTTTGGATCTATGCCTAATTTTACGTACAACGACGCAACATTTATTGAGAAATAATTGCTCTAATTGTTAAATACACCGTAAAAATAACTTCTACCGTTTTGTCAAAAGGCTTTTAGAAAATGTTTGTCATAATCTGCTTTCTTGCATTGAGATTAATTTGCCCTTTAATTTTGTTGCTGTTATTTAATATTATGTTTAACTATCTGTAAAGTGAGAAAAGTCACAAACTCTTTTTGGTTGACAACGGCATTGTTTTTGAATTTGCATATTTCAGCGTCGTATAGTTAAATTGGTAGAGCATTTTGAAGTTATGGAGTCCGCGTCCAGATGCCACTCTTCCTAACGAGTTAGTCTCAGTCGCGCAGGCACCATGAAAATGGTCAGGTCTGATGTGTTTGGGAATGAATTGACTGATTTATTATAACATCCTTAATGAGCTGGTGGGCTAAGAATGGGGCCTACAGTTCTCGGTAAAGTAGGCTGTGCATAATTGTTCAAAAGACTGGCGGGAATCTTACACCTGTGACTACGTGCATGAAAAGCGAACACTTAACCTCTCAGCCATCCTGAGAATGTACGAGAATCTAATATATTTTTAAAAAATCTCATTTAGTATTATGTTAGGGTAAAGATAAAATGAATTTTATGGGCGGTAACAGCACTATGGCTTACGCGCGTCCCGTATTCTGTTAGGGGTCTAAGGCTTCTACACCAGCGGGGAAAGTGCAGTGGTTTTACGGCAAAGAAAACGTGTCTACACGAGCGTTTTCTCCGCGCGGTTTGAAATTTTTAAAAGCATGGGTTACGAGGTGCGGTAGAACTACATCGTTTTCCCCGTTCGTGTAGAAGGGGCCTATAGTCTCGCGAGTGGTATTACATTTTGGGATCTTGAAAATGCTTTATATATATTTCAAATCTTTGAAGGTTACAAAATTTTAACCAAAGTTCCGTCGAGGAGGAATGACAGGTTTAAGTTTCTGGTAGGTAAAAATTGCATTTAAGTAAATGCACAAGTAATTAGTCAAGACGTGTTGAACAGTTTTTTCGTAATGTAGCTGAAAAAAATTCTCAGAAGTATTTGCTGCAACAACGAGAATTACAGCAGAAACATCTAGCAATGGTTTGTGCATCTCGGAGTAAGTGAAGGCAGGTGCAGATCCAAGCCAGCGACAGATTAAGGAAAACTTGTTTTTGTAAAATTATTTAAATGTTTTTGGCAGCCCTTTTGTTAAATCTTTACGTACTGTAAACTGGGTGTATCTTTAAAGGTAACATTGGCCCAATTGAAGAAAAAGATTTGAAGGGGAAGGGGGAAGAGTGCTTTCAGTCCATGCAACAAAATTGTTCAGGTGACTAAAAACAGTGTTGTTTTTAAAGTGTGGTGTAATTACACTGTTACAAACTTAATTTTTAGTTTACTTTCTTGATGTAAACTTAAAATTAAGTTTATAAGAGTGTCACATATTAAATGAAACACTTTTGTTTTTTGTCTCCGGAAAAATTTTGTGGCATGGACTGAAAACATTCTTCTTTTCCCCCTCCCTTCATGCTACATGTTAGTTTCTTTCACTTGGAATACTTCGATCCACAAAATTTTGTACTGAAAGAAGGGATAATTACCAGGTAGCATGAAGACCTATTTTTCTTCCATTGGACCAATGTTATATTTAAATGGCCATACCTACTTTACGGTAATAGTTTCGGAAATTTACAATGCTGTAATTTTGCAAAAAAATTTAAGATATGTGTGTAAATTGAAGTACGTAAGTTTATGTAATTCTATTTACAGACTTTGTAAGAATACATACATTAGGTAAAGCTATGTACATAATTTTAGGTAATTCAGTTTACATAATTTTAGGTAATTCAGTTTACATAATTTTAAGTAATTTAATTTACATAATTTTAAGTAATTTAGTTTACATAATTTTAAGTAATTTAGTTTACATAATTTTAGGTAATTTAGTTTACATAATTTTAGGTAATTTAGTTTACATAAATAATTGTAACCCGAATTACTTAAAGTTATGTAAATAGCTTTACCTAATTTATGTATTCTTACGAAGTCTGTAAATAGAATTGCATAAACTTACGTAATTCAATTTACACACACATCGTAAATCGGTTTGTAAAATTGCAGCATTGTAAAATTACGAGACGATTACGCAAAGGTTTAGCAAAAGGGCTGCCAACAAATTTTTTGTAATTTTACATAAAAATTTCTTACAGTGTGGCATTGGGGCAAATAGATTTTTTAAAATAGAATTTTCAGATTTCTAACATAGCTATTCTTACCTTTAAGACACAAAAATATGATGACTAGCATTTTCACGTAGTACATGGCTTCACAGCAACAAATATTTGGCAATGGGGTCAACTACTAACAAGGGCACTGATTTCTGTGTAACTTTAGGGGGGGCATTGAGATGTCTATTTTGTTGCCAGATAAGGGTCTAATAAGACACATACGATGATCTGCATACAAACAATTCCGATTTGGCCAAATATTGTATATGCCTAATAAATATAATAGCATACATATAGTCATTATGAAGGCTTCCCCAGACCCAGCTATTACAGAATTTAACTATGTTTGTATAACGTTAAAAAAATGTTCACTAAAGCATATTATGTTTTAACTAATAAGAACAAAGTTTCTGCTATCACTAGAAAATAAACTTAGAAAATAACATAAACTAATGTTAGTCTATACAGAGGATTTTCTCAGCTTTTCCAGTGTTGTTCTCTTTCTGTCCGGCTCACCCTTTCGCCGTGCCACTCTGTGAACAAAACTCAAAGAATTAGTTCTAAAGATTTGGTTACTTCACTTGCCTAGGATATGCAAGTTAATGTTACAGACGTGTATATGTGTACAAAAAAATTGGGATTCAGAACATGTGTAACCAGAAACAAAACATAGATATCAGAAGGAAGCAGAAAGAAGTTCTAATATTCCAAGAGATATCAATATGTGCCTGGAAGTTTGGAAAAAGTTTTTTTTTTTTAAATGACTAACAGATAAACGTGTATTGTAATGATGCATATTAGGACGTGTGGCGAAAGAAGAATGAAGAGTTCAGAAAGCAGAACATTGCTTCAACTGGTAAAACTGTTGGAGGGTCTGTTATGATTTGGGGTTGTGTAATTACTAATGGAGTGGCCAGTATTGATACCCTGGATACATATCTTCTAAATCCCATTTTTTGCAATGAATTTTGGGTTGTTCAATGAATTACTAACATTAACTTACATATTCTAGGCGAGTGAAGTAGCCAAATTTTTAGCACTAATTCTATGAGTTTGTTCACAGAATGAAGAATGTAGGTTTCATTTCGGGGAATTAGTTTTCTTGGTTGACCAGAACGGATTCTATTCCGCAATAATTGCTCTGTTTTATGTTTCTTTATGATGTATTTAACGGTAAAGCTTGGCTTGCCTGACGCGGTATGGGTTGCTTCAATACTACGTACACTTCTCTTGTACACAAAAGTGCTGTTACCGCCCATAAAATTCATTTTATCTTGTACACAAAAGAATACATAGTACATTTCTTTCGAGAGTAGTATGGGGTTGTCCAAATACTTTCTTGCGATGAATTTACGAAGTCGTCACTCGTTCGTTGCCTGTTACTTTACAGGTGTATCGAGTGTTAGTTATTTCTACAGTACCGTATTCTATCTAAGGCATCCAAATTATCATAAAAGGGCAAGAGATTTCGATATGGGCCATGTTTTACGTGTGATACAATCTGATTTCCACTTTGTTGAACTTATCCAAATACATTTTTACCCACTGTATATAGTTTCCCTATCCATATATTGTATTAGAAACTCAACATTACAGAATAAACGGTAAACAATAATTGCATCCAAACACCAGTTTCAAGGATATATTTTTCCTAGTGCAAGTCTACTCCTATTTCTGTGTGAGTTCTTCTTTTCACTTATTTTTCTTTTATATATATATATATATATATATATATATATATACCTGTATATATATATATATTTTAAAAAAATTGTTTGTATATGACAAAATTACGATGAATGATACTTAAACAACAGAAAATGACGTTTCCATTTTTTCTTTCATTCATTCTTTTCTCTTTCTTTCTTTCTTTCTTTTTTTTTTTTTTTTTTACTAAATGGCATTTATCGATTTTATACACTAAACTCCAGAAACACAAGCAATGCACGAATTAACTCCTTTACCCAGGGGAGGACTATTATACGTGATATAATTTTTAAAAGTACTGTAGGAAACGAGTTTCAGGAAGAGATTTATCAATGAAATATAATTGCCAAATGGAGATAAGCTTAGAAGAAGGGGAAAACAAATTATCATGTACTGTAGAAACAGGAGAATCGACTTCACATTATCATTTGCCACCCTCCCCCCTTCATTAGGAAGGCCCACTTCAACCGGCCCCCAAAGCCTCCCCGGGATCGGCGCCCTTGGCTACTAGTCTCAACAGGGTCAATAACTAGTGCGGGTCTTCAGGTATCAAGAACGATCAGCTTGGCATCCAGGGATGGAATCGAGGGTACACGGCATGTACCCACCTTAAAATTTTAGGAGGAAATGTGTACCTACCTATATATTAGAACAACGCCGGGTACACGGTGAGTACACGCGTATACTCAGATATTTGCAACCTGGCAGAGAAAAAGAATGAAACGGATGGTCAAAACGGATTTAATCGATTGTGGATGAGGTTCCAACACTGTGCTATCTGGAGTGCAAGGGAAATACAGCACAGCATTGGTAATTCATACACAATCGATTAGATATACTTCGATCATCCCTTTCGTTCCCTGCTCCCATTTCTTATCCGAAAACGGTTTATTGCATCAAATAGCAGAAAATCTAAATCAATAAATCTACACCTTCATCTTCTAACATCATTGTTTCAAGTTGAGAGGAGCGGACGCGGTTTAAGTAGCTAAAGCAGGTTAGAATGTAAACACCTTCATAAGTTGAAGCGTATGCGCGAACAAATGTCTATGTCACATTTTTCGTGTATTGAGAAAAGCGGCAAGGATGTTGAAACTTGTCCGCAGAGCGGGATGGCACTGTATGATGTAACACAGACTTTCGTTCCATTGATCCAACACACTGTTTAAGCGTGTGCTCACTTAATGGAAGAGCATGAAACTTAGACATGGTTTCACGTTTTTTGTAGTGCATTTCCCTCCACAAATTTCTGAATACTGAGGCTATACATATCAAGAATACATCAAAGACCTTTGTTTCGTAAATAACTCCACTTACACAAAAATATCACATGGGCGTTTGTTCGCGTATAGCCCTCAGTTACAGCTTCTTTTAGTATGGTGCAGGATGTCAGAAAAGTTCTGTTCACTCACGTTTGAACTGTGATAGAAGGGATAACAAAGCGTCACATGAAAATGTGGATTTCACACGAATAAAGTGTCATCCTTGGAGATATTTTCCCGAGAAATTCCAACATACCACATGTCTAAAGTCGCAGTTTAGAGAAGGAAGAATCCTATAAGAAGAAAAAAAATGACAAGGGCCTTTGCTGTGATAAAATAAAAGGCATTGGAGAGAAGAACTGGGGAAATTAGCTTCACTCCGGCACAAGATCAAGAAGCATTCTGACTCGAATTGTCATTTAGTTGAATCAGTTCCTTGTCAATTTGGAAGTCAAAAGCAGAAAGACATATTGACAATAAATAAATAAATGAAATTTAGCAGTAAAAACTGCAAGTTTAGTGCAGAAATGTAATGAAAATATTTTCCAGACTGAATACTATTTAGCAAAAAATAATCTACCATTTACTGACCGCGAATCATTGATTAAACTGGAAAAGTTCAATGGTGGAACATGTAGAACAATTTTTCCACTCAAGAAGGACTGCTAATAAGTTGTCTCATATTGCTGAGAAGATGACTAAGCGCATTGTCACTCATTTAGTTTCATCTACTAAGTTGTCTGCGCTGATAGATGAATCTTCAGCTATCAGTAAAAAGTCTATCTTTGTTGAGTATATACGAGCCTCAATTAGCAAAGAAGATCCAGTGTTTATTTCCTTGAAAGGGCTGAATTAGAGGCAGGCAGGGATGCAGTAAATATGCTCAACTTCATTAAAGTGCTTGAAAATGTATTTTCAGAATTACTTGCAAAATCACTGGGTGTCTTTTGTAAGTGATAGTGTCAGTGTCATGCTGGGCAAGGCAAATGGTAAAGCCAAAACGACTAAAAGATTATACCCGCCTTTGCTTGTTTGGCATTTGATGAACCATAGGTTAGAACTTGCAGTTAATGATTGCATCAATGAAATTGCGGGTGTAAAACTCTCTACGCACATTATAGCCAATCATCTAAAAATTTACTGGGGCTCTCCCCTCCAATACACTTAAGGCCGTTTTAGACGATACAATTTCTCGTACGATCTCTCGTATGAAAGAATGTATACAATCCATAGTACGAGATTTTTCGTACGATAAATCATACAATATTGTATAGTGCTTTACACGGTACAATCTTGGATACGAGAGGATAATGATGAAATTGCTGGAGTTTATAGTTTTAGGGTAATTATGCCACAGATATTTGTGAAAGTATAGCCCATTAAAAAAATAGAAATGAATTAAAATATTGATAGCAATGAATCTTGTGGCAACAGAAATTCAGTTTGTTTTAATACCACATTCTTCTACCAAGAGAATCTAACTTCTACTAAGTTTCAGTGGTAACGCGAGTGTTCTAGCTTTACTTCTGTACCTCAATAAAGAAATTTCAATGCGGACACACAAAAAACGTTGAAAATTTTGCCGTCTTCGGTGATAAGTTCGGAGTCATATGTGTTGTTTTTACAATATTCCTGAGTTAACAAGATATATGACATTACACAGCACTTCAAAAGTATATAAATCGCGATATATTCATTCCTATTTATACATATGGGGGCAATTAGTAATACTGCGGTTTAACTACTTCTACCACAGAGCACTGGAAACGCCTCAAAATGCTACGTTTTACGTTCCTATAAGAATGAAATACATGCAAAATACAAAAATGAGGAGTAATGTAGTCGTATGTGATTTATAGGCTCATTTCACACAAGATGTATAGGTGTGAATAGGGAGGGTCAGTTGTCTTAACCCTTGAATAAAAATTAGTTCGTTCGATTAATTACCTAGCTTAAGTATTGACTTGCACAGCTCTGGCTTGACGTCGACACTCTACTTACATTATGTCTACTTCTGTAATTACTGTTCAATGTATTTCATTATTTTGGATGCACAGAGCGTAGATGTTTATCAAAATCAATGAGGGGATATGATAGCAAAGATACCGGTATCCTCTACATTATTTCCTTTCATACATATCATGCCTGCAGTAGATTCGGTACTCTACGCACAAGAAAAACAAAGAAAATCGCCTTGCACTGCACTGCACAAACAAATCAACTGCATTGCACAATATATAGGAGAAGCAGTAGCTATTAGATCACATCGGAACTTTGTCATTATATTTTAAACATAGTTTTCACGTATTTAGTACCTTTTATGGTTATAGGAATGTAAAATGTAGCATTTTGAGGTATTGCCAGTCCTCTATAGCAGAAGTAGCTGAACTGCAGTATCGCCGACCTTTTTACACTTCCCTTAAAAACTTTGTTTTATATCTTCATACATGTAATAGATTATTATGCCATTATGTATGTTAATTTCTGCATCAAGTAATAACATTAATATGTTCTATTTGTCTCGTAATCCATAACCAAACAGCCGAATAGGAAAGCACGCTATATTGCCAGTAGGGGCGCTGCCAAAGATTGTACGAAAAATCCGCTGAAAAATAGAACCGTTTCTATTTAGAGAACACATCGGAGATAGCATGAAAAATCGTACCATCCGCGCTTTACACGATCAAAGAATGTAACCGATAAGATTGCATACGAGGGATCGTACGAGAAATTGTATTGTCTAAAGTGGCCTTTATGTTAAGAACATGACGTCCAGTTGTTTCGTATTGGGCGAAATATGAATATTCGCTGGATTTCCAGCAGCTCAAGAACAATCTGTGTAGACAATAACAAGGTAACAGTTTCGGTGTTCAATCAACACCTTCCTCAGACAAAACACTCTTAAACACTAATCAATCCTATGAATTCGTAATAAGCACAGAACGCCAAGAGATCCTGTCTACATGTTCCGCCAATCACGTCAAAGAGAGCGTTTACTTTCTGAAACTAAACAGCTAAATTTTCTGATCTTAGTTTGGTTTCAGGAAGTAAACGCTCTCTGGGACGTGATTGGTGGAACATGTAGAAAGGATCTCTTGGCCTTCTGTGCTTATTATGAACTCATAGGGTTGATTAGTGTTTAAGAGTGTTTCGTCTGAGGAAGGTGTTGATAGAACACCGAAGCTATTACCTTGTAACTGTGTTTATTATTATTATTATTATTATTATTATTATTATAAAGTCAAGTGTATAAGCCATGTCAGTCTATTTTAACTGTCTTTCCAGCTGAAAGGTAGAGATATGACCCTACAACATTGTGATAGCCTCGTTCGACAGACCATTAAGGTTATAGAAACCTATACGGAAGAACCTGAACCGATGGACGAAAAGGCGTTGAAAGCCCAGAAGGCCAGTGTAATGAGAGAATTTCCAGCTATGTCGAAGTTAAAGAGCTGGAACACTAACCAATTTATTCAAAGTCTTTGTGACAATGTGAAGAGAAGGTTGTGTGATAAAAATTAATCCATTGACTAAATCTTAAATAACATTATGATGCTAGATCCAAATGCATGACCCAAAAACGTCGGAATTCGTCACGGTGAAAAGCAACTGAGGGGAATTTTGAAAGATATAAACTTGGACATGGAAAGGGCAACGACTGATATGCGGAAATATATTGAGTATTCCTGGACAATTCAGGAAGATTTGAAACTCTTGAAGCGCTGTATGCAAACATTTCCTTGCAATCCTGATGAATGCGAAAGAGGATTTAATGTGATGAACATTGCCGCAAATAAATTCACTCAAGCTTGCTGGTCAAAAGTATTTCAAATTAAATATTTGTGACTATTAACGGTCCGCCTTTGTCTCAGTGGAATCCAAAGCCTTATACTGGAAGTTGGAAACTGAATCACAGAAATACTATGGATTCTCGCTAACAAAAAACTGTCAATGGAAACCGAGAAGAAGTACTCTGTTTGGAAGTTTCTGTAATTAGAAACTAAAGTAATATTTTTTTTTAAAAAAATACATAGATAAGTTGGTTGTTCTCGCGGCAGGGACTCTAAACTCCAGCTGCCGGTTATGTATTCTGGACAGTAAACTATCGCGACCCAACCCAACCAATATCTGGGAGACCCCGGCTCGAGCCTAAATCTCGGCAACGACAGTTTTCCTATGTATTTTCAAGAATAAACCACATTCAAGGGCTTTGTTCACAAACAAATATATCGAGTTCACTTACCGTACGTTTATGTTTATAACATTATCTGTATCACATAAATTGTCGTATAAGTGTACGTTTTTGTATAACTTACTTCCCTAAAATGCTCTCTTTGTATTCGTGTACTGGCGTACACTTTATGGAAGAAGTTAAGTTTTTCTTGATAGAAGGTTAGTGACAATGGTTTTAGTAAACCCGACATACCTAATGGACTTTGTTCATTGTTTTCTTGAATCTATACTCACTCCTGCTCGAAAAAATTCGTTTTCATGAGCAATTTGTAATTTTTTTGACTGGCTGCGGCGCGACTTGAACTTGGAGCCTTGCAATTTGTAGTCATCCACTCTTCCAGGTTCGAATCTCGTTGCAGACAGTTGCAAAAATATTACAAACTGTTCCTAAAGACGAGATAAAATAGCTCTCTCCACGACATTGTACCAGGGTGAGTCATATGTTCGAAGCGTTGGGTGGCCCCGCCCACTCGATGCCGGAAAACCATGTGCAACGTGTAGAACAAGTGAAGGTGGTGCTGGCAGAAAGCGTGTCACGTGTCTGTCTGATCACAGCGCTAACGGTGCGTGGGAGGAACTACGCGTTGAATACACAGTTGGCAGGACAATGGCTGAGGAGAAACTTGTGTGCCGTGTGCCTCTGCGCCATTACTGGAAAAAGGGGTTGAACGCAGCAGCAGCAGCCAAGGAAATTTCTGCCGTAGAAGGTGAAGGTACTGTCCACCCGTCCACAGCTAGAAAGTGGTTTCAACGTTTTCGGTCTGGTGACACCAGTCTCGATGACAAGTCCAAGAGTGGACGCCCTGTGACGACGGATATCGATGCCCTCCTGAACGCTGTTGAAGGAAACCCAGGAACCAGTACCCGTCAGCTGGCAGATGAGGTCCAGACATAACAAGCCAGTGTCGTTCGTCATCTGCATCAACATGGGTTTCGCTCCAGGCAACCGAGAATGGTTCCCCATGATTTCACTCCCGCTCAAGCTCAACAACGTGTGACCCTGTGTGAAGAACTGCTTCGAAACCAAACTGACGACAGGTTTTGGCGGTGGATAATCACGAATGATGAAAAGTGGATCTTTCTTCGTTATCCTGACACCGGGAAACAATGGCTTCGACCAGGTACCGAGGCGCAGCCAGTGGTTCAAAGAGGGCGGTTTGAAGAGAAGACAATGCTGTGTGTGTGGTGGAATTTCGAAGGTCCGGTGTACAGGGAGCTCGTTCCACATGGTCGTTCCGTAGATGGGACATTGTATGCTGAACAGCTGCAACGACCTTGTGCGCCATCGTTATCCAGCACTGGTGAACCGAAAGCGACTGCTCCACCAATTTGATAACGCTCCATGCCACAGGTCAAGAAGAGTCCGCCAGCACATTGCGGACATGGATGGCGTGGATATTTTATCCCCCCCTACAGTCCCGACCTTGCGCCATCTGATTTTCATCTGTTTCGTTCCATGGCACACTTCCTGCGGGGCAAACAATTCCATTCCGTGGATGATGTGACAACTGGCATTACTGAGTTCTTTGCTTCAAAGCCTGCAGCCTGGTATCGTCAGGGGCTTTTGTCACTGGTGGAACGTTGGAGAACGACCATACAGTGTGATGGGATGTACTTCGCCGAATAGGCTTCTGTGGTACAGGGGAAGGCGGGTGCTGCACATTATCCATGAAAACGCTACGAGCATATGACTCACCCTGGTAGAAACACGATTAAATGGTGTACAAGCAGGGTGTAACAGAATTCGATAGACAAACTTGGAGAGAGATCAAAAAATAAAGTTAAAAAAGGTTTAGTGGCCCGGGTGGAAATTCTGCCGGGTTTCGGAGCTACAAGTTGTCGAAAATGTGAGAAAATGAACTCAAGAGCTTCATATTTCCAATACCATAAACAGCAGAGCTGATGCGGTGTGGTATCTCAAAGATTTTAAACCTGGTAAATCCAAAATTTATTCTCTAAAATTGTGCATTGGGCGCGGAAGGGACTCTTCAAAAGAAGTAGAGGATTTCCAGGAATTCTCTAAACCAGGGTCGCGAGGAGAGATGAAAAATAAATTTAAATAGGGTTTTGCAGGTTTAAGCTAATAAATTTCAAAGATTTTTATTATTAATATTATTAATTTGCTTGCTGTTTTCATAATTGTTAAAGATACGTGTAATGTAATTTATTGAAAAGTTCTACAGCAAATCAACTGTCATGTTTTGAAATGAAAAGCAAATATTACAGAAAATAAATTAATCGTGGGTCGCCGATTAGAAGACATGTTAAAAGGGGGTCGCCAGTTAAAAGGCATGGTAAAAGGGGGGGGGAAGTCGCAGGGTGAGAAAGGTTGAGAAACGCTGCTCTAAAGTAAAGGTAGGCCAAAATGAGCACGGATAAGGAGACTTTCTGTGCGGGTAGAGATGACATAACCGCTATCCAACCGGGCAAACACATCCTTTCTCACTAATGATGAACGCAGCAAACATTATTTGTGGTTTATAATTCTTACTCCTGTTTGTTATGCAACTAGCATTTTTAGTTAAGAATTTACCATAAGTTCTGGTTATCGCATGTCCGAGAACAGTCTAGCCAAAAACTTATGAAACAGCGTGTACCCATGAAAAAAATTACCATTCCACCCCTGTTCGCATCAATAGTAAGTACATTACTAAGCATTATTATTAAGTACATTTTCTTAAAATTATCGTTACCGCCGCTCTAGGATTTAATTTTCTTAGAATTGTTTTACACGTAAGCGATTACTGCCGTCGTCCTCGTAGTAAGGTTTAATCATACGTTTTATATTCTAATAGCAAAAATTAAGTGCAAGTAAAGCATTTTATTTCTCTTAGTTGTTTTATAGAATTGATTTTTTCTCTACAGATGGAACTTTCTGATTAGAACATTTATGCCCACAAGATGACAGCACACGAAAGTTTAAGCTCAGTGTATGATCATTATTTTAAAAGGACGTTTGCTTTAATTCAAAAATCAAACACAATAAAAAATTAAGAACTTTAAATAGCTGAACTTTCTATATATGATTATTGTAATTATTTCTATTTAGTAGATAAGATAAAGAGAAACATCTTACAAAACATCCTGTTAAGTAACCACGGATACCCAATACTGATATAGTTAGCAAATTTTTATCTTTTTAAATATGTCAAATTCTTTGATGTTTTGATTTTTAAAAGAGTTTCTACGTCGAATAGAAAAAAATGCCTTCTTCATTATAGAATAGGTTTTTATCTTTTCCATTGCTTCGTTGTTTTTTTTTGTACACTTTGTAGTTTCAGAACTTTAAAGAAATATCAAGATTTTTATATATCTGGTGTAGTAAAAAGTAATCCATTATTTTGCCAATAGATGGCTTCAGTGATCTGTATCTCGCGTTGTACAAGTCCGATCGGGTTCAACGAGATGGCGTTCAAACGATGAGATTGCGTACTACAAACACTGTTCAGATAGTTGTGATGAGTTGACTCAGTGTTGTGTGAGCGCGCGTCAAAATGGACACTAGCAAAGAGAAAATACGCTATATTTTACAGTTTTTCTTCGATAAAGGCGAAAACGCAAGCCAGG
>JAGDQP010044602.1:0-15846 GCA_022664845.1 Lepisma saccharinum
ATGTGGCTCTTCTTGAAGAAAATGAGACATCGCTTAACAAGATGTTAAAATAGCTGTAAGAAAGCTGTAAGAACCATGGAACGAAAGTAAAACGAATGGGACGGTAATTGGAGCAAATCGAACCAAGCAAAAATTAAGATTAGAAAAGGAAAAGTAGAACAGATAGGCAGTTTCAAATATTTGGGAAGTGAGGATATGAAATGTGCAAACGATATCAAAACGAGAATAGCGATGGCGAAGCAGGCGTTTACTAAGAAAAAGAATCACTGCTGAGCGATGAACAAAAAGTTGAAGATGACATTAATTGAATGTTTTATATCAAGTATTACGTTGTATAGAACAGAAATGTGAACTCTGCGAAAGAAACTTGGAAGCCTTTAAAATGTGGATATGGAGAAGAAAGGAAAAATCAACTGAATACAGAATATGGTAAAGGAGGAAGTGTTGAAGAGAGTAAGAGGGAGATAAACACTACTGGTGACAATAAAGAAGATAAAGAGAAACTGGGTAGGACATTGAGTGGACGGGTATTCTAGACTGAGAAATGCAATTGAAGGTATGGCCGAGGGGAAAAAGAAGAGGAAGTACGAACTGAGCCAAAGTTGCCTAAAGGCCTTAAAGGTATACTCAAAGAAGAGGTAGAAGGTGAATCCAATATCTTGATAGTATTAAGGAAGAAAAATGGTATGTTAATATGAAAAAGGAAGTGAAAGATCGGGATGAATGGAGAAGGCTTATCTTGCCTTGGAGGACCTGGCGTTTTTGCAGAATACTGATGATGATGACGATGATTATGATGCCGGTTTTCCAGATGGTCATAGCAGATGTAATTTAGGCCAAACCCTACTCAACAAATCTTCCCTGTTTACCCAAAATTATGCAAAGCTCAAGTCAGATTCCAATGTGACATCAGGGAGAACACAAAACGAAAATTAAATATTCTGTGAAATGTTGAGAAAAAAAAATAACAGTTTCAAATACTGGTTATAATTTTCTGTATCTATACCCACCCACTCCCGCGAATAAAGAAAACATAATTATGAAATCGTTCATTATGAAGTACAGGCTAACAAACACTTTGGGCGAAAATAACTTTTCTTTATAACTGGCATTCTGTTAAGGAAGATATCCCCGAAGTAGTTCTTCGTTTCTCCTACAGATCATAGAGTAATATCGACGATCATAATACCTCATTCAATTCAAATTTATTGCGGTTTTCCTTCTTCCTCCTTAAGCTTACATTTTCCGATTTAGGCTGTATTGTAACATCTGCAACGAAATGCAACATGTTACATCTGTTTGCGTTGCCATAAAGTGTCACAAGAAATTAATTAATGCAGACCCTCTTTACATTGGAAGTGTATGCACATAAAATAGATACAGATTGTACTAATTTTCTCACACTTGAAATAGAATTCAATAATATATTTCTGAGTTTAACTTGCAACTCACACTAACAATAAAGGTTTTACAGTTAAATGTGTATATCCCTAGGTAAACAAAAAATAGCAAAACGTATCAATCAGTTGATAAAACAAAGAATGCGCTTTAATAATACCTTTCAGATAACAAACATACAGTACACGGTGGTAAAGAAAACATCTTCATTAGATTTCAGCCGTATTTCGAAGCCACGCTTGCAAAATCCTCATTTGAGTACATTTTCTTGAAAGAAAAAGGCAATAGGAACAATGAAAACATGACAACAAATCAATTAGAAAAAGATATTTCGTAAAAGGATCACAATTTTGTTCGTCGTGCAAGCTATATATTGTGAAAGACATATCCTGCTTTAAAGACACCAGCCTGTCAAAAATATCCAGATAATTTAATATTTAATTAATAAAGCAAATTTAATATTCTGATAACGAATTTGTTCAATAATTTCGTTGTTCGGATTGTTTGGATAAGAGATAATTGATCGATGTTTCGAATAACGGATAAAAACAGCAATTATGTTACTAACGGAATTATTCCCATTAAACATATTACAGTAATTACCCCAAGAACGGGTAATCGATCTCAGAAGCTTTATCTGGAGAACATGGCTGTTTCTTCCGCTGCTTATTCAAATATTGAATCCAGGTTACATCTCTTTGTTTTGAGTTAATTATTCTTAATACTCTTAAATTATTAAAGTATATCCTCATATTATTATCTAGTTGGGAATAATATTCGTTAAATTATTCACCTTTATTATTTTGATACTTTTTGCTTGTTTGATATTGTTTCAAACTATTTAAAAATCCGTTTGTAGGAAATCGAAAATATTTAAGATATCTGTTACTTCGTTCATCTTATGTCCGTATATTTTATTAGTAGGATATGTACTTCTGTAATTATTCCGTTAACCACTTGATTGATTCTAATAACGAAGTTATTCGAAAAAAATATTTGAATAATATTCGACTGAATATAAATTTCCGAATAATGTTAGCCGACCTAATTCTAATTAGCAATTAATGAAAAGGAATAACAAAAGCACAATCTGCTAGAGAGTTGCCAAATGGATCCGAGTTTGGGATCTGAAAATATATTTCCGACATATTGAATTCACCAGGACCAAATGGTCTGATATCTGGATTATTGTGGATCTCGGATCCATAGACCAAAACTTCGAAATTCCAATTCCGACCCGAATCAATAGATCTGAGATCCCGATCCCAGTTTCTGATGTCCAGATACACGGATAAGGACCTTTCCATTTCAAGTGATAACGTTGGCATGTGACTGTTACGCAGTCTGGTATGCGATGTTAGATTGGTTTAGTGCTTCTAAAAGCTTATAGTATGTAGGATAGCTTAGACTTCTTATTGCCGTAGCCAATAATAACTTTTACATTCGGGAGGTCCTGGGTTCGATCCCAGCAGCCGACCATCCTGACTGAGGGTTTTCCAAAGTTTTTCCTCAGTCACACCAGGTAAATGCCGGGTAGGCACATTCAAGATAGGTCCTGACCGACACCTTTCGAATCCTTTCCTCTTCCCTAACCCGTCCTGAGCCTTAGGTGCCTAAAGGCCATACATAATATTAAAAGTTCAAATTCAACAATAGATTTTACTTTAAAAGTAGTCTAACTTTGGAGACAACTAGCAAATCCTTCAAGGTAAAAATATATTTATTGTACATTACAATTCCAACTTTCAGTGTCAACATGGAACTAGGTCCTTTTACATCAATAGAACGTGCACTATACGCAACCAAGTATACTTCATCCAATAAATACTCTCTTCATAAATGTAATTCCCATTTACCCTACACTTCGGCATATATATTCTGTATACCTTATTCTTTGTCAGTACTTTCATTTGTACAAAACAACCATTCCGTTTCTTCCCATTTCCGATTGTCGAAGAAGAACAAACTAGATAACATATGTTATTTACTAGTTACCACGTTACCAGATTCGTTTCAAGTTTATAGAAAAATATAACTTAAAACAAGTTACCACACATCATCACAGTGACACAATAGTATATCGACCCTCGTATTTCCAAGTAAATAATAAAAAAAAAGTCTTCAGATTGTTGAATTTAGTTTTGATGAATATCTTTCACAATTTCAGGGTTTATAAATGTGGTTTGTTTCTTTGAACAACGCTAATAATGAATTGTGAAAATATATTTAAATCATTCGTATTTTGTTCAACTTTCGATTAAGGTTGGTAGAAACGTGGTGTAACCCTCCTTTAGATAATATAGAACTACAAATACAAATTTCACTCCAAATAATCTTTTAAACAAAGAAACTTTTCTTATTACTCGTATCATTGTCTTTATCTCAACATCTTGTAATTTAATTTCTCTTTTGTCGTCGTTGTTGTTGTTTGTGGGGGAGAGGGGTCTATTCCTCAGGCAACTGAGACTTTATGCTCAACCTAGATGACTTCCTTTCTCTACTCTTAATTGGATGTAATTTGCTCGCTCACACACAGAGAGGTACTTCGGTTCTCTCCTTCATGTTTGTCTTAAAACAGAATAATTCCGTGTTTTCCATCCTCTTTTACCAGGAATTCACCCCTTATGAACGAAATATCTCCGTTTTTGCTGACAAGAAAATAAACGGAGCTCCTTATTTTAAAAGCACTTTGTGTAGAAAATTACACAAAATATAATCTTCGCAATAGTTTGTGTTGAAGATTAAAGATTTTTTTTATTCTGTCATTTCACAGTCATGAGATATATCCACAAATTGAGTTATCTCTTGTTAATGTAGACAAATATAGGGTACTTGTAATTAGGAGAACAGTATTTCTCCCCTTTTGTCTTTCTTGTGAAATTCTGTTCCCAATAGAGGCTCGCTAATTAGGAATTAGTATCTGTATGACAGAACAAAAGAAGAAACTCCTTTACGAGAATAAAGCCCTGTTTGTATCAGCCACGTGTGGGAGGCTACACACTCACATGTGTACGCGTCAATGAAATTACAATTATTTTGTACACCTTGGGTTGTAACTTCTATCATAGACCTCATAATAAATAGACTTAGCACGCTTCCCCATTTCTGGCTGCCCTAAAACTAATGTTTTTTTGTGCAAGAGCACATGATTTTGAATCTATCCACTAGGTTGCTCTGGCATCGACCTCATAATAGAATATGTTTCTAGTACCTAGACTAAGGTAATGTCCATTATCCTGTCCATCTCTATCCCTGAAAAAACGTTTTCGAAGGAACGTAATAGCCTCATACATAAATGACGGGTTTATACCTTAGCTGCTTGTACAGTCATTATAAAGAAACTTAAAATTTTTATATCTCCTTAAGATAATTTAAAGTTCATGAATACAAAATTTAAAAATTAGCGCAGCATAAATGCAATCTGGTAGATATCAACATGTGATTTGAAACTTACACATAAGCATTTCAGCACTTCTCCATCAACAAATTGTATAGCTCATTTAGAGCATGACATAAATGTCAAGCTTTCTGCATTAATTACTGTTTACATAAGCGGAGGCTGAATTATTAATTCCAAACTGCAAGCACGACTGACCTCATCTTGTTCCCAGTGATTTAACATCGCATAGCTTAACGTTCTAATAAATTTCCTAGTAATGCAGAACCACAATAAACAATTAACAATCATAATAAACAACATGGAACGTTTACTCTATCTTACTGTTTATTCTGTAATATTCATGTCATTTTTCTTCTTTCGGTGCAGTTTCTGAACTAATAAAATTTATCCACTAGCGGTCTATGTGTATAGTAGGCCAGAAACGCACTAAAAATAAGAAAATATTAATTGACATTTATAAAGTCTCCTTTGATATACGAAGTCAGTGATGGTTTGATTATATATACTTGTTGTTTTCCGTTAATACGATTTGCTCACAACAAATTTTTTTTTTCAGTCGATCTCCAGCCTGTTTTCCGTTCACCGACACTTTCTTTATCACTAACATTTTCTACTTCGGGGTGAGATCTTGTATCTTCTTAATTTCTGTGTTTATGTAGGGTATTGCTTCATTCCACAGCGAAGTTTTGTCTTGTATGTACAATTTTCTTATTTTGGGAATGAGAATATCCAGATAGACAAAGTTATTCATTAGGTCATTCGTTACGTTACATGTATTATTACTGTGAAGAGTCTCATAACACATCAGCAGTCATTCTGTCTGAATTGTTTCATAATACATTAGCTATTAGTGTAGTGGCTTAGCGAAAAAATCGTTTAACAGACTGGATTAAAGCAACAGGTTTTGCATAGTTCTTCTATACCCTCAATACAATCAATTTGTAGGAAGGTGCCCGATTTTTGGGTCCGCCATCTTGAAATATGACGCCATCAATATTTTCTTCATGGTTTTTAAACTTATCTTCAAAAATCACTGATTATCTCCCGCAATGGTTGAGATTACAGCAAAATTGTGCAAATATCTTATTTATCATTATATTTCCTACAGTTTGAGCCCAATATCGCTCTTGTAGCTTTCATAGATTTTGAGACACAAGCTTTCAAAATTTATATATATATATATATATATATATTTCTTTACTTCAAACACCGCTGATTATCTCCCCCAATGGTTGAGTTTACAGCGAAAAGTGTTCACATATCACGAAGAACGGTAGTTCTTTGAGTAACCATAAGAAACTAGTCTGTTAGCGGCACTCACTAATCTGTTAGAGTTAATTTCGGATCTAGCAGCCCGATTTTGATCTTTGAACTTGCATTTGAAAGCTCTTTGCCATACTAAGACGCAGAAAAAAAGGGTTGGTAGGACCTTCCTGGTACCCTGTAAGGCGGTTCGAAAAAAGAAATCACATTTCTGGTGATAGTACTGACCCCAGAATATATGTGCGGCCAAAATTTCTGGAATCGTAATGTACGCCGCTTCAATACCTTTCAAGCGGTGTATTACACATCAAAATTGGTGAAGGAGTTCCAAAGTTATGACCTTTTTTTATAGCCCAATTACAGAATTTTCACAAATGATAGAAAAGGGCCTCTGTCATTCTGTCTCTCTTTCTGCTTTAGCTTAAAATGGTTGGTACCAGGGGGTTTTGGTGGGTCAATTGCTGACCTCGTAGAGGCCACTTGATGTTTATTTTCTTGATATGAGTTACCGTTTTCGTGATACGGAGAATACCATGGTCCTAAAGGGACCTTTTGTATGAAGACTATGTACTTTTTTAATATGCAGCCTTACAAAATAAATGATATCAGTACAAGAACTCCTTCGGTGTAAAGGGAAGATTGACGCAAGAATTCTACTCACAAAAGAAGTTACTTTCTGCGAGTGACTTTCTTTATGTCACTATGTAGGAAGGGAGGATACTAAGACTCTTGATTTTATTATTTTTATTACAAAATAATTCCGCCATAGTGACACAAAGAAAGTCACTCGCAAAATCGATATCACTACTTTTGTGAGTAGAATTCTTGCGTCACTCTTCCCTTTACCCCAAAGAGTTTCTTGTACTGATCTTATTTATCATTAAATTTCCTACAATTTGAGCCCAATACCGCTTGTGTAGCTTTCACAGTTATTGAGTGTTATTATTATTTTTTTTTTAATTTTCGACTTTTCTTTAAAAAAAATTGCTGATTATCTCCCAAATGGTAGAGTTTATAGCAAAACGTCTTCGAGTAAGTTGTATTTCAAATTAAATTTCCTACAATTTAAGTACAATACCGATTATATATCTTTATTATTTTACGTGATTTAAGATTTTAAAGGTTAGACTTTTTTTTTTATAGATTATGATATTATCGTTATTTTTTGTCGATGTTTCCTAAATAGCTTCTCAGTGTTTTTGTGTATGGTACCAACTATTTAAATCAAGAACTATGCAAAATCTGCCGCTTGAATCAATCCGAACAGCACGCGTGCGCTACTTCAGCTCTGACGAGGTCAACAGATCAACTGAGACCCCAATAGGTGATCACGAGATATCATGCCCCATGCTCCTTCCACCAAGATTCCATTGGCTTTGGGTCCTTTCAGGCTGCATCCGGAACGGATGGCGTGAAGCTCGATCCCCTTTATTATTCTCTGACAATACATGACATAGTACAAAGTTATTGACACAGGTATACAAATAGTGAGGAATAGGTATCAGGTAGTCTACGTCGCAAATACGTCGATTCATAGAATACACTACAGAAATGTTGTTGGACATAATATGCACTTGTTTTTGGATACATGAGAAGGACCACCACAGCTGCGGGAAGAAATTCGGTGACAAAGATAGAATATGCTTGTGAGAAGCGAGCCACAAAAAGTTCGATACCATCTTCCAACAGAACTGCGATGGACATAGGGATGCCATCCGCAAACACAGCAGTACATACAAAGTCGGGTTAAAACAAATCCCAAGGCACTGATAAAGTTTTCTTAAGAGGGAGAGTGAGTTGGCTACGGCGGCCTGCAAAATAAGCGTCCAATTTAACAGGGGTTTGCACATATTTCTAGGAATATCGTAGTTTCATGTGGTTCCTTCAAAAAAATGACTCAATAACCCCTTCAACATATTTCGTGGAACTATGGAGAAATTTGAGTGAAAATCATGCGTGCTATTTTCTATTTAGAAATAAGGATTCTTATAATGGAAAATTCTATAAGAAAGTTGTTACATGGGCTACTAAAACATCCTTTATTTCTAAGATAATTATGTGTACACATCACTGAAGAGGAAGTTTAATTCTTTTCGCAATGCCATTTGCATTAATACCTAGTCTGGTCATAAGTTCTGTCCGAACTGCAAAAGACTATAACAAGTAAAATACGCGGAGAAAAATGAAAATGTTTTGCGAAATAAAACAACGACAAGTGACAAACAATTGGGAACAGCATTTATTCAAAATGGTTTCCTCTTGCCTGGACACAGGCTTGTAAACGACGCGGCCAATCATCAATGGCAGCACGCACCACATTCATGTCACTATGTTAGCCACTGCTTTCACTATAGCAGTTTTCAAGCGGTCCAAAGTTATGTGAGGTTGAGAACACACCTTCTACTCCAAATAGGAACAGATCCAGATGGACTGGACTACGGCCATTCTTCGGTGGTGGTGAACGCAATGTTGTTGCGACGAAACCACTCCTGAGTCGATTTCACCTTGTGAGCTGGTGCTGAGTCCTGTTGGAACACCCAAGGCTATTTTTGAACAGAGTGTTGCCAAGAGGTTTCACCACCTTGTCGAGAATGTACTCCTGGTACACTTTGGCACCTGTTTTGATACCTTTTTGGTAAAAATGGACTTCAGTGGGGCCCCAGTATGACACACACAGCCAAACAATCACTAATACTGGGTGATGACCTCGCTGGACTCGGGGAACTTGTCCACATGCCGCAGCACTGGTTGTAGCATACACTCTATCATTCTGGTGGTTGACGTGTTCTTCAACAGGGAAATTTTTCTCATCTGTAAACAAGATTTGTCGATGCTTGTTATCCGCGTACTGCTGCAGGAGCAAATCCGATCTGTCACGTCGTATTCTCATCAAGTGCTGATTTAACCGATTACCTGTCCTTCTGCAATAGGCATGCAGTCCTAGGTCTTCATTGATCGCCCTTTTCATTGATGATCGTGATATGTTCATTTGCAGGGCCATGAGTTCCTGCTTACAGATCGGATTTCGGGTGATTCGTGCCTTCACTGCCTTAACGACAGCTGGTGTTCTAACCGAGCGAGGTCTACCAGTGCGAGACTTATCCTCGATAGACGATGTTTCATTATATCGCTGTATAATGCGATAAACTGTTTTGTGGAATGTTCAGTTTCCGCAGTAACTTTAGATAGTCGTCGGAGGGTGTCCACACTTGTGTACACCCAGAACTGCGATACGATCCTCTTTCTTTCCCCATTCCATCTTCACTCTGCAAGAAACAAAGGAAAACAATGGCGGTGTAAGTTCAACTAACATTACCGTTTTATATCAATGCTAGGTTATTTTCATACATCAATCCAAACTACTGGAATTTTTCGTACAAGTTTGGGACAGAACTTATAACCCGACTAGGTAATGATGATAATGTACATCCGATTAGTAATCTTTTAAAACGAAAGTATCTCTAGCCACATTTAATACCGAAGAATTGGCGTGTAATAGCGGTATAGGTAATGTGGTAGAAACCGTCTCTGAGGTCAATTTTGACAAAAACAGTTTCTGTTGACACTTCGTTCACCAAGTTCGTGACGCGTGGTAAGTGAACGGGACGGGGAGAGTAACAGGAGGTTAAATCATGGCAGTCGTATATTACCCTCCCACTGCCGTCTTGTTTTTCGACCACAAAAACAGGAAAGGAGTTCACTATAAAGTGGGGAGGAACTTCTAAGATGTCTGCTGACGACATGTCTTGAAAGAATTAGTAATCACGCACGAGGAATGCCACGCATTGCAAAGAGACTGTTATTCGGCGGATTATGATATAAAGGTGATGCGATGACCAATTCCCCAGGGGGCGAAAAAGGCTTTAATATCTTAGGATTGAGAGACTTCGGCAAACTGTAGAACAGGGGAACGGAAGTATCCCAATCTTCAGAATGGTTCCTGTCCAACGCAGAATCTCCTGGCGGCCCTGGTTCATCTTCCTCAACGGGAGGAGCGTCTTCTGGATGGTCCACATCAGGTGCAAATTGGATTTCGCTGAGATTTTGAATGAGTTGTCTCCAGAATTCCCAATCATCGGGTAATACGTTCCAGGGTTCCTGAATTCAAAGGTCGCGAAAAATATCTAATTTACCTGCCTGGGCCAAATACTAGAACATCAACTGGGGATCGTCTGGAAGCCACTGTCAATCTTCTTGGTGAAGGTTATATTCATATTCGGCGAGAGGATCTGGGAGTTGCATCGGCGACTCAGGAACTGAGCCGGGTCCACTCAAAAGTCAACTGGATTATAAAGAGGTTGAGGGCCCAGTCTTGCGGAGCCCCTCCTTCTTCGTCTTCTGTGTTGAATTTGCCTCCGTTGATGAGCGAAAAGGTGCGTGGAATGGACCACAATCACGCAGTGTCCGTTTAATGCAACTCTACACTTGCAGTTAGTATTCAGAAAAGAGCATTAGTGCCTACCAAGGAACTCGTTTACCTAGAAGTTAAAGTGTCAACAATAACTATATCAGTGTCAATTTTGCCTAAGTATCTTCATATTTTGCGTTTTGCCCCTATGCTATTTTCAGTAACCACTTCCCGTCTTCAATAGTCATCGCTGGCTAATCAGTTGGGCCGATCCGCTTACAGCGTTGATCTTTCCACTAGTGTCTGCTCTCACCGAAAATATCTTTCCTCACTGGACAATGCTCCAACTTAAGAAAACCTTATCAGTATCTTGTGATTTTTTCCAACCTGACTTTGTCCGTACTACTTTGTTTGTGGATGGCACCGTTATGTTCATCGCAGTTGTGTTGGAAGATGATACCGAACTTTTCGTGGCTCGCTTCTCTCAAGTATATTCTATCTTTTTCACCGAGTTTCTTGCCGCAGCTGCGGTGGCCCTTCTCATGTATCCTAAACAAGTGCTTATTATGTCCGACAACTTTTCTGTAGTGTATTTTATGAATCGACGTATTTGACATGTAAACTACCTTATATCTATTGCTCACTATTTGTATACCTGTGTCAATTATTTTATACTATGGCATGTATTATCAGAAAATAATAAAGGGTATCGAGCTTCACACCATCCGCTCCGGACGCAGCCTAAAGGAACCCACAGCCACCGTTCGGTCCCTCATCCGCGTTCGCTCAAGAACTGCACTCTGTGTACTCAAGAAGACCCAACAAACTACCGGTATTACAGGTATATAGCAACCTATAAATTTTGAAAGCTTGTATTTCGAAACAATTGAAACTACAAAAGTGGTACTGGACTCAGATTATGTGAAATTTAATGCTAAATAAGATATTTCAACACTTTTTGTTCTAAACTCTTTCATTGGGGGAGATAATCAGTGAATTTCTAAGAAAAGTCGAAAATTTACAAAAATCAAAAACTTTGAAAGCTTGTATGTCTAAAACTATTAACGTTACAAATCGTTATTGGCCTCAAATTGTAGGACAATTAATAGTAAATAAGATATTTGAACATGTTTTGCTCTAAACTCTACCATTGGGAATACAATCAGCGATTTTTAAAGAAAAGTCGTAAAATCTTGAAGAAAGTAAAGATGGTGGACCCGAAAATCGGGTACCTCCCTACAAATTGTTTGTAATGAGGTTATAGAAGAACTGTGCAAAATCTATCGCTTTAATCTAGCATGTCACGATTCTGGCTAATATTTACTAAAAGTGACCACACTATACATAATACATATAATTGATATAATGCATACATAAATGAATGAAAATCAATGAAAACAAAGATCTGTCATTACGCATACGAACTGATTTAAACACTCTGTACGTATTATTGCGATATATAACAAACCTGAATATATCTCAAGTACATCGACTAACAAGATAAATGAATGTATATCCGCTATATTGCCCCTTCTTGAATTAATTTTATTAAATTTTACATAAACTCTTGGTGCGTAAGATAAAATACACTCAATTGAACTCTTGAATTAGCAAATTAATGAACGTGAATCTTACATAACATACACGAATCATTTTAAGCACTCAGTTTTTATCATGGAAATTCATGTATCACACTTGCTTACGTCAGTAAATAAAGATATGCTTAATTGAACAAACTAGGAACAAATTGTTTTATAGAATATAACGATTAAGTTTCTTTTGTACATGAGAAATATGGATTAGATTTACATATAAAGATGAATGAACGAAAGAGTTATATGAGTGAACCCTTTACCTGTTATATTCCCTTTTTGAATCTGTTTTAACTATTACTGCATTACTGAAAACGTGACGACTAAGATGGGGAGACCATGTAGCACGCAACCACTCGCGAGCATCATTTGAGAAATATGGGGCTGCACCATCCTGCACAAACTAAAGTTGTGCACTATTGTCCCACGAAGAAATTCCTGACCAGTCACGATCTTCCAACATTTCCAGATATCTTTCAACATTCATTGTTGTGCGGAAAGAGAAAGGATCAACAACGAAGTACGACGTGATACCGCACAATATTCTTCGGATCTTTGAACGTTGTTGCCCATTTTCAACGCAGATATGTGAATTCTTCCATTTTATGTTAAAAAAAAACCTCGTAGTTATGTTTAAAAACCTCCGGAAACACTGCCCTAAAATTATTTCAACAGTTCGGTCCAGTCATCATGCCATGCCAAGAACATTGCAGCAAATTCCATTCTCCTCTCAGAGTCGTCAGAGTACAATTGCTAGACATAACGAGGCCTCCAGTTCCATGGTCTAAAAGAGATATTATTCTTCAGAATATGTTAATTGTATAACCTTTAAAACCACTTTCACGAGCCTCTTGAATCAATTATTTATGTACTTGTGTTGAGTATTTGAATAATTATGACAACATTTGTTTTCGAGATCGACAGTCGATACATTTCTTTCATTAGCGACACTGACCGTTGTAAGTAGTGTACAACTACAATTTTTAATTGTTCTTCACCATCCAGTATCGCATGGATCCCACGTATCGCCCTCCAACATCTTTGCATGCGTACCACGGATCCCTCACACCTCGAACCGAGCCGATATTTTGGCTGTGTTCCATATGTAATTTAGTCACCAAAGCAAAGAAGAATAAAGCAATACCTCAAGGACCGAAACGTATAACGCACAAGTTTAAAACACAAGTCACTTAACATACATAAACTTATAAATAAAATGTTGTTATACGAAAAAGAGCTCCGTAACAATTCCTTGTGTGAAGTTATCTCTAGTACCACCATTCATTCCTGGAGATAATTAAGTGCTTTGCTTTTAAGATACAGTGTTAGTACAGGGTAGTAGTAGTCTTTCTAATCTTTTCAGTCTCTAGTCGGGTTCCCTAAGTACAAATACAACTAAGGAGAAAACAACTTTGAGCGACTGTAATAAGTTGGGTACCTGATTAATGAGCTAGAAGTGTGACTGAAAATGCATACCTATCCACCCCTTCAAACATTACCGATGAATCCTCTTCATACCTTCCAAAAGTTTTATTTTTTAATTAATAAAGCATCTTACACAACTATAATGCCGTATTATTTGTATAGAGAATTTGACCTTACCAAATAATAATAACATGTCTCCTTCCAATTGTCCAAAACTCCATTACTTTATCGATAAGAACCTATTAGCCACCTTCTTGACATCATTTTCCTCCTTTCTTTACTTTAAATTGAAAGTACAGATACTGGTTTTAGTATCATCTGTGATATCATATACTACACTGGTATTTTTCAATAATTTTGTTTAATCAACGCTTGACCGTTCTGTAGTGACTGCTTAATTGAGACAAAGTTGTAAAGCCGTAAACAATTCAGAAACACTGCTCGGAATAGCAAAGTTTTCTACAGTAAATGTATCTACTAATTCCTTTATTGTCGAAATGTTACGATTTTGTTCTGCTATTATGAAATAATAATGATAATACTAGAGAGAGGTCCTCTCTTATTCATAGTGATAAACGTAAGTATATAATCGCTTTTTGGTAGATTGTGTATAAATACATCAATCTGAGATACGTATGACACAATATACTACATATTGACTGCCAATATTAATCACAATTTGAAGTTTTACTTTACCACCTGAATTACTATATACATATGAAACATGAATAAACTATTTGCAATTCAAATTCTTCATCTTCGCTAATTTTATCGAAGGAATAAGCGTGTTGAAACGATAGCATTTGTAATGATCTAGCTTTGGGCTCTATACTTAACAAGATAAATTGGGTGAGAAATGTCCTGATAGGGTTCATCACATCTTAAGCAAAGTGGAAAACGAAAGGAGGTAAAAAATGTCTGAAAATAATGTTACAAGATCATAGTTTCTTTCTTCTGCCACGTCATTGAAAGAATTCCATTCATCTTCTTCGGAGTTTGAGCACCACTTGCCATTTTATCCCTTGGTTGCAATCTTCCACTTTTTGTACCTCTTTCATTCTCAGGATATTGATTTTATTTCGAGGCATCATCCTGCTGAAGGAGAATGCTTCTTGCATGACAAGGATTTTGATCTCTTCTGAGTGACATTATTAAAAACTTTATCTCGAAGAAGAAGAACACGTATTTCTTAACCCCGTGTCAAGCAACATTAACGTCAAAGATATTGATGATTTCTCTTTTACAGATCAGTTTTCATCGAGGTTATTTTTTTTCACAACTCTCTAAAAAGACTTCCCGAGGTAGTTCCTCAATATTGCATGGTAAACGCAGTTAGTATCAACAAATTAATTCCACAAGTTTGTGTAAATATATTATGTACTTTCTTTTCTAAGATACATGCTACCCGTATTGTAGGTACTACTTACCCCTTTGACGCTTCAGCACTTGAAGAACCTCTACGGCTCTCTAATCTTAGTGTGAACACAATTTTACTGATTCAGGTCAATGCGAACAGGAGATAATCCTCTTTCATATGCATGTTTAACAGGACTGGTGTGACTGTATCTTGTTCTTATCGAAACGAAGTATCAAGTTATCATCGATTTTATAAGTGTTTTTTGTTGCTTCAAACATTCATGCAGTTCAATAAAAGTTTATGTCGAAAATACCGTGGTTGGAAGATAAATACTTTTAGTAGAGAAGTCTCAGAAATTTTCGTCCTGTGTGGCCAGGAATAACTTAAACTAGTGCCGAGTCCTGTTATGGCAAAGCGAGCTATGTTCACACATAGGTCTCTTGCAAGTGTGAAAATACCTTACATTATTATCGTTCGCATCATTGTAAACCAAAGGGCCTATTACACTTTCCAAATCTGTCCGCCTGATTTGTTAACATAAATACAAGCGATTTTTAATGGAATTTTAATCATAGCTAGTATGTAAGGTAAACTTGATATACGCCTTATACCCTGTGCTATGCGCACGCGCTGTGAACGATGCATGAGGGATGTGGAGGTAGCGCTCGACCTACGGTACGAAGTGAGGTGGGGCGGTCAGTCCAACGCTCGACCGCCTTTACCTTCCCAATGTACCCAGGAGTACCAAGAACACTCGGGTAGTCAATTTGATACGAGTCTGAGTGCACCTCAAAGCACCAGGCATGGGAACACTACGAGAAAAATCTCCAGCATCCTGGCCGGGATTTGAACCCGGGCCTCCTGATTCATAGTCAGAAACGCTACCGCCAGAGCCACGGCGATTCCAATATTTTTTTTTTCGGTGAAGATATTTTATCATGAATTTAAGAAAAAGTTACCAATCTCGAAAAATACCAAGCCCATAAGCATTTCCTCGTTGGCCGACACTGGCCCTTCAGCGCATATACAGTAGAGTTCCGCTAACCCGAACTAATTGGGGCTG
>JAGDQP010044603.1:3730-15846 GCA_022664845.1 Lepisma saccharinum
TTTCTTGCAGGTACTGTCATCGGAAACGTTACTCTCTGCAAGCAGCATCAGTACTTGTTTGCATGAAACATTGTAATCCTCATTGCCTTCTTCAATAAGATTCGAAAATCGAACTTGGACTTCCGTTAGAATTAGCTCATCATTCTACAATATTCCAAGAGTTCCCATTTAAAATCGAAAATTCTCGTTGCCAGGCAAGGAGTTCTTTCCCTTTCGATTAGGAATATCGTAATAGTCTGTTGATGTTCATGGTTCAATGTAATTTTGGTGTTGAAGAATGTTACGTAGAAACGGGGATTCTGCCTTCTTGAGGTTATCCTGAAAACACATTGTCTTTCATAAGACTACTAATGTAATCCCCATGAAAAAATACGAATCTCTGAAAATGATCATAGTGACAGTTAACTGAATAATTTTATGTTCTTGTGCAATAATATCGGCTGAAAGTTCTTGGAATCCGAAATTCACTATATGCAAGTGGAAACACTTTCTGAAATGTTGGATCTTTTTTGGGACACATGATTGATAAATGCCTCCGTATCAGGAAACACAAAGTCAAGATCATATTTTGTATTTCCACCGACTGCACAGCTATTTTTTTTCATATCCTTACATTGATGACAACCAAGACTTGCACAAATTTAAGTGACCTGGTGCTCGCCTTCCCCGTTTCTATTTGCAGGTAGTAATATAGTTTCCATAACGAATACTACAAGAGTTGCAGTTGTGTTATGTTTACAAACCAGAAATATATCTCATCAAAATAAATACGATATTGATTAAAAATTGTTGCCCGCAGACATGTTTTGATTTACGTCAACGTCTCTTGATTTTCACGTCACATTACGTTTACATAGTAACATACAGGTTTTCTATTTGCTTTCGAGTTATGCTTATCAAAGCATACGTGATATGGACATGTAACGTGGCAGTATTTATATTTCAAATGCTCTTCCTTAATACTGTCGATATCTGGATGGTACTTTTCACAATTAGCATATTAATATTTATATTTCTGCAATAGTCTTTCCTCATACTTAGAAAAGCAGTGATAACAGTAATCTCTACTTCATAAAAATTATATGATTGACTCAATAACAGTGATTATCTACATACCGCAAAAATAATGTCTTCTCTGCTAATGGTCCTAAAGCCGAGCACAATACTTAATTTTCATGTAGTGTTTGACCAACTGGGTAACCTAGAGCTAGATAAAGAGTGTTTTTAATTGGTTCAAACCACATGCTATACAACAAATAAGCCTTTGTCTTTGATCCAATATTTCCTTCGGAACTGAACAATTTTGTGGAACATGTGGGCACTGAGATAATCTGATTTGCCATCAGAGATTTCGTAAGGATTTTCAGTTTGGCTCAGTGTAAAGTCAAAATTAGGAGGATGTAAGTGGAGATTTCCACGGTATCTACCGACTTTTGATTGAAACATTTCTGACGTTATGAAAGCATTCTCGCGTATTTGCGGGTAACAACCCCCACCACTTATGTGTTTCTTGCGGAATCATTGTTTGCCATCCTCCGAGTTCTTTGTTGATCAGAGAGTGTATCCCACACTGCCTCAAACATTGAACTTATTGCAGGAAAACGGTACAAACTTTATCAAAGTTAATGACATCAACGTGCTCTAATGAAAAACAGAAAAAAGTGAACTACGTGTACAACTGTGAATTCGGTAAGGCCAGAAAAGGTTAACCTTGATTTTAAATGTTAATAAAGTCACATACTCGTCCTACTTTTCAGATGTAATAACTTAGTCTTGTATTTATTCTTTAAGATATATTGATAATAAAATGTGTCGCATCTATAATAAATAACTCTGTAGAATCTAATATCAATGAACATTAACGCATTATCATTCAATTATTTAATCACTGATATCAGATGACTTGAAATAAAATTAGTTATTTATAAAGGAAGGAATAATAAATGCTGATCCAGGAAGGTAAGTGGCCATATGAACAAGACCAATAATTTAATTAATTAAAGTTAACTTAAGTGTTAACTGAAGTAACTTAATTTTCTTAAAACGAATAAAGCTTTGCAGCGCGGGTATATTACATCCATTTGTGCTCCTTTAAAAATGGCTGACAAATAATATTACCCTATAAAATATCAAGAATCTATACAACAGAAACATTTATCAGAAATAAATACACTTTTGCAGCAATCTTCTGGAAAAGTTAAAAGTTATTAAATTGATGATTGAAAGAAGATAATATAAGAGTATTGTCTTTATCGAAGTAAAAAATAAACATTGTCTTTGTGCTCGTTATCGGTCTCGATTTCACTTACACGATATGCTGTCCCTGCCTGTCAGTCCAGGTCCACTGCGTTTACATGTTGCTGCTCTAATGTTCTCCCAATTACGTGGCTACTGATTCACATATCAGCAGTGCCATCTAGGAAATTCAGGAGTAACAAGGTTCCAGAAAATAGAATATTTAGAGTATACACAGCTGCTTGCTGTAACTGCTGGCCTTATCTAATAGCGAGTTTACTTAAAGGCATATTTCAATTCCTTTTAGTAAAGCAAGAAATTGAGGAAATTGTATAGGAAATGTTTTGGTAAATGCTAAATCGAACCACACCACAGTCACGTCTCCACACCATGTGGTTCATGCGATATGATTTTGTTCGTGGGTTAACAACACTGACCATTGGAACGTCCACAGAATATTACCATTGTGTCAAATAATGTGTATGCCAAGTGTGGTGCAGTTAGGTCTAATTAAATGGAAGAAATTAGTACATTTTTAAAACGGGTTATTATCACTGAATTACTGCACCAAGCAAGACGGTTTAGCAGAGCAAAAAATAGGATTAAAGGGTCAAATATAGAATAAAATTTTGAAATTTTCAGGACTTACTCTCCAACATCTCTTCCAATACGATACTAAAAGTTCCATGTTATCCTACTTGTAGGGAAATGTTTTGGCGAGAAATATCTGCCATCTTGGATTACTGTTTCTTGGATCGTATTTCTTAATCCGTAGTAGAAAATGAACTATTCTACGTAAAGTAATCTTTTTTAGGTTATTCAGCTCTCAAATACATAAAGTTTGATGAATGTATGGAATTATTATTTTTATTATTGTCTTGTCAATAGCTGTGGGTCCCTAAAATTTAAAAATGAAGTAAAAAGAAAAATACTTTTGGAAACTTTTTACAGATACGTAAATTCCTTTGTCAAAATGTTACTGAGAACTTTTATAGATACAAAAAAACCTTAACTTCTTTTAAAATTATTGCTTTGCAATTACTTTTAGAACAGTGTTACCATCTAGAATATGCCCCTTAGTGTTATCCTATATGCTCGTTGGGTCCCACTTTGTATTTTATTACTAATTATGTAATGGTTGTCTGTAATGTTATCAACGTACAATGTGTTCTTTGCGGTGGCCTAACACTGTTTACTCGGAGTTCTCCCATTTTCTCCCACTTGCTTTATTCAACTAATTTTCCATAATCATCCATTCGGCCTGAACAAAAGTTGCCTAAAGGCTTTAAGTAGGATTGAATTTAACATATCATCAACATTGAGTCCACGTGAAGAAATAGGCTTACACCTAAAATGTATCAACAAAAAGACAAGACGTGAAACACATCCACAGTTAAATGCCCAGAAAGGTCAGCAGTACGAATCTTTTTGGTGCGATAAGGGTGTGTACCGAATAGCCAAAAGTGAATAGAACCCTTATGTTCTGAAAGTTTAGGAATATCTTCATGGGATTGGGGGACTTCACTTCTCCAAAGAATCTATGCCATGTGTTGGGTATTACTGTCAAACATTATATTAAAAGTATATTAATCCAGACAAAATTATTAGGCTCAATTATTGACTTATTCAATTGTGCTCATTATTCATGAGCGCTGTTTAATTCTGAATTGCATTTTGCTAACTCGAAACATATTTTGCATCTAAGACAGAAAGAAACAGAATTGGTTCTCCATGATACACAATTTCTTGATATAGGCCTATCTTTCATTCGCATCTATTATGTTCAAATTGTAAATGTTGGGCATGCTAATTCGGTTTCCATCTTATCATTTCATTTCGGAGTCAAGTCAATTCTTATTCTCGGAATGATATGTCCTCACTGTTATCCATTACAATTTTCCCATCTTACATTGTATGTCTGATACTTCAAGAATTATATTTCTCGTTCAAATGCTATCCATTTCATAATATTTATTATCCATCAACTCTTTGGGACCATCTTCGATTACGTTTTGTTGCCTGAAACCTCGAGAGGGATATTTCTTGTTTAATATTTCTTATTAATATCCGTCCGTCCATTAGGACTTTCGATCAATCTAAACTATGTTCTTTCGAGACCGATATATTAAATAAAGTGGAGACGGTCTTTGATTTTCTTATAGACTTACGTCAGTAATAGGGTTGTTTCTTTCAAAATATGTAATGATTTTTGTGTGACGGAAGCTACAATATTGGCGACCTTATTTAACTCATTAGTTGAAAAATGAAACACAAACATTACTTCAGCAGTAAGCTCATTTATTAATAGAACAATATCAAATGTATGTGATTATTTGCTGTTTCATATACAGATGCTCTGTCAGTATTAAATATGATCACAGTTGACCTTCTAAAGGGGAAACAATCTTGAAGTCATCGATCTGATATGCCTCTAGATCATCAGGGTCACGATGGTGCGCTCTAGTTATGTGTTAAATTAACTGAATTGTTGGTGATATCTTTTGTTCTTAAGATAAATCCAGATATTGTCAGTGCGATTCAAACCCTTATTAATTCCAGGCCATGGGAGCAATTATATTTTCCTTTGGTCAAAGAAAAACCTTACTAAGAAAAGCAAAACAGGACAGTAAAAACGATTACGTTGAAGCAGACATTACGTTCCAACATATATAATTATTTTGTACAGTCCTAAACCACAGAAATTAAGTTTAATCACTTTCAAAACAATATTTTAATGTTAGTATTTTCCAGTGAATCTAATAATTTGACCAATACTGTATGTACGTTGACATTAAGACAATAATGAATACCTTTTGATACATGCTGAGTCAATATTGGGAAATGAGCATACCTGATTTGCTTTGGAAAGAGTTCTACGTTTGGTTTAAAAGAGATAGTTGATGCTTATTAAATACGAAACCAAATTTGGGGAGACCATGAGTTTCCTCAATATTGATTATTATCCAGCTATAATAAAGATGATATATCGCTTATGATAAGAAAGATCTAAATGTGAAAAAAATATCGTTACTTCCATTAACAGTAATGTGAATGAAAATGTTTTATTACGTTTGGAATTTATCTTCTAGATATCTTAATATGTATCAACTCATTTGAGCAACCATATTACTGTTTCAAGGGAGGTACATTGTGTGATATGTTTGTTTTTAACACATAAAACAGCTAATCCTCCTTCTATAATAAGTGAAAAGCTTTAATTCCCTTCGAATAAATTTATAGACAACAAAGGTGACATCTACTGATTTATATCAGAGACCACAATTTAAGTTAATTTTAATGTCAATCCCATATAAATTATTTTGTACTCTACAGAATCGAAACATAGTTTAAAGCTGATGGTGTGTTTTTTTTTTCACAGATTGAGGAATCCCGTGGCCTAAAATGTATGTTTTATTTTTTTTCAAATCGGAATCATACCTATGTCTGAAATTTTAAACTCCAAGACCATCCGAGTTAATATAAACATTTCCGACTAGTGTCGGTGATGCTGCAACTAACAATTATTCATAACAGCTGATTTAATTTTTGTTTCAAATTTAAACACAGTTATTTCAAGGAAAAAATTGATTGGTTTCTTTATATTTTAAAAACTTTTTAAACAGTATGATTCGGAAAAAAATATATTAAATTTATGAATAATTATCTATGAAAAGCTGACAAGTAATAGGAAGTTGTGACAGTTTATATCATAATTAGTTTAATAATCAGAACACTTAACATGATGATTTGTATAATTGAAACTATTTACAATATTTTTTTGAAATTATATTAAGTACAGGACTATTGATGTATATTGCCTATGATATGAACATATTCATAAACTTTCGCTCAGGTTTTTCATATTTGTGTTCTTTTTTATAAGATTTGGAGTGTATAACCTCTTGAATATTGTAGCTCTGAATTCCTTTGTGTGGTTCTATCCATTGAAGAGAATTTTGGAAATAATCTGACGTGTTTCCGATCTCATTGAATCTGTCGTCTGTTAAAAACCTGTCAGGGACAATACAAATGCAACTATAATTTTTAAAGTAAAGTCAATAAAGCTATTGTTTCTTCACGTTGTCACATATATAGAAAGTAGAATATTTCAATTGTAGAATATTGAAGTGCTCCAACGAGGCTGTTATACATTGTTTTGTTCTTGGCTATTCTCAAATCAACTTTGGTGTCATAGAATATTTTTTTTTAATTTTATTTGGACAATAAATAAAACCAAACATACAGTCAATAATATATTAATTGAAATATAATTATATCAGTGTGGATTACGGTATTATTTGATATAGTGCGGAATTTAATACATATTTAAGTTGCTGGTAAATGCCTATCGGTAATACGTAATTGATATTATAGAAAAATCTAAACAACATTCGCTACTTCTTAAAACTTTCTGTAATATTAGTGGATTTCCGTATAAGAATCGCTCGTTCTATGATAACATTCGTAAGTACAATTCCCAGGGTATCTGTGTTGGACAGCGGAAATTCATATTTCAGACCCCAGCACAAAATCCGACGTCATCACTTACTGGTGAATTGGTCACGGATTCTCAGAACACTGACCGCCTCGCGAGCTATGAACCACTCCCGTTACAGAATCTATACTCAATTTACGAAGGAACTCAAAATAAAAGGAATGCAGGCAACATTAAAAATATAGAAAAAATCCACTTGATCTTATTTAGTATGAAAAATATAATAAATACTTTGTAACGTATTTCGTGTTAGACAATGACAATTTTCTTTTCTTAATTTCAGATGTCACTTTTCTCACTTTGCTTTTAAGTCCTTCAATTGTATTATGAAAGTATTTTGTCAAGAAATATTGAAATAGAAGATTCTTTCTTTTGACAGTCTATTTCTCAATGGAATGTAGCTTTTCCAGTTGGATTTAAAGTAAAATGTGGAGGCATGAATGTAATGTGTGATACATTCTCTTCAGCTTCAAAAGGCCGTCTCCTTCCTTTTCTATCAACTGTTAAAGTTAATATAATCAGTATCAATTATTCTTACTTTGTCAGCTCCTAAAGGAACCACAATTCTAACAAATACTATTGTAAAATGAAAGGAAGGACATCTATGAAACTATGTCTGTTGAACGTTGATATGCATTTCCAATATGTTGTTGTGACATCTGTCATGTACAATTGCTGATAAATAGAGTCTTTATTTACGATGGTCTTTAATAAAAAGGTAATTTATTGAATATTTTAATTCTTTCTCTCGATGCAGTACGAACGAACCAGGTTTAATTGTGTACCCTGAGAGTTTGAAAATGGTCGATTGCAACCATTTATTAAAATATTGCACTTAAGTATTAGCTAATTATTTTTTTATAAAATAAACAAAACGATCAATGATATTTTAACTTTCTGTGAAATCTGACATAGAACACTTAATAATGTAACATTTTCTAGTAAAAACATCTAACAAGATTTCAATCGAAATAAGCATAAACGTTATTATAGACTCACAACTATTTTTCAGTTAATAGCCAGTTACTTTGATTTCTGTTCTGAAACTGTTCACTAACACTGGCTCGTGTTTGCAGCTACAAAGAGTTGTATTCTTTGTGAATTAATTAATATATTTCAATATCTTTTCATTTTCTTGCTAAATCACATCCATTTTTTTCAAATATAAGAACTTTTAAAAAATTAAATAATACGTTGTATTTTTTAATATCTATTCGTATATCTTACACTGACATCTACTGTACTAAAATTGTGCAACTAAATTATGCATTTTCAAAATTGTAATTTTATAATCACATTTTCGGTTACGTAAAATGATTTCATAATTTTTTTTTCAGAAGCGTCGTGTTCTTTGCCATGTCTGTAGCTACTGTCATATATTACGATATGTACAACGACGTTAAGAGAAAACGACTAAGCATTACAATGCAGATTTATTAAACGTAAGTAGAGTACATGTTACCCTTGAATCTTAGGTTAGAATCCCCTTGAGCCGACCTGACTCAGGTTTTCCTTACTTTCTACCATTTTAAGAGAATGCCAAATGGTATCCCCCAATTTACATAAGGACAAATTTCCCCTTTCTTCGTCAACGGATGAAAGTAAAATAATAACTGCAGCGGCTGATCCTATTCCTATCAAGAACAACAAGTCAGGTTGAATGCACTCACTAAGCCAAGGAGCTTTCCAAATATTTAGCAACCGTTCATGGTAGGGACTCTGAAAAGCTTATTTTCTTCCAAAAGTTGACCAGAATTGTCCTGTCGTGACCCTAATGATAACACTAACTCTACAGCGACATGAAGATCAATTTTTTACCTAATTGACCCGGTAACTTTTAAAACTAACTTTGACTTGATCTTTAATTAATTATTGTCATTTTTGAGATACCCAATTTTTTTTAATATCCTTTCCGAGAGGGGAGAAGTTATTTTTGACACCTCTTGACCATTTTTGTTCTTTCCAAAGATGCTAGACTATTTCCATACTTTATTATAACTCTTAGGAACTTTTCGACGTCTTAATCCGATGCTCTGAGAGTAACATATCCCCACTCAACTGAGAGAAACACTGTACCTCAGGGCCATTTTCTAATTTTAATGTTTTCTTGTTCCATTTAGTGAAAAAAATTACTCTAGTTCAATGATTTATTTTCAAATGTATTTTTCATTGTTGCTATTCATTGTTTTTATGAATCAGTTGTGATTCACACGGCCCTGGATTATACTCTTTTTTTTTACCAGAGACGCGTGTATCACGGGTGATGCACGCAGCATCTCTTCCTCATTCGTTGTTCTGTGTTTCATTAGTGTGTGTCATTAGCAGAGAAAGCACATTGATTTATCCACTCAACCTTTTGGAACGATCAGAAGTATCTACTCAAATGAATTATTCTGGAGTCTGTGTTCTAAAATAGTAACATTAGAATGATTTTCGAGTGCTGAGCAGCAAGCAGACAGACAAAATGGTTGAAGATCGTACATGAGGAGTAGTAGTAATGATACCGGATGCTGTTGTTGCATATCATATATGTAAGGAGTTCATCGTTTTGACCTACCAGATGTCTTCATTCCTTAACTTGACGAAGGGCGTCGAGTGGTATAGGACTACTGATGTCAACTGGAACAGCTGTTGTCAAAGCGTTAGTAATGTACAAAACTGTTCTAGGTGGCGACAAGAAGCATTCACTGCGTTCAAAGAACAAATTTCTCAACATCATTCAAAATTCTATTGATGATCCTGGATCGCAATTGCAGCAAAATGTCTGCCAACAGCCAGTCTAATCTCCTCACAAGCTTGTAGATTGTTCATTTGCTGTATAACTGAGTGTTTTGTAAGGACTCATAGCATGTCATTATCTAAACAAATGTTGGAATTAAAAGGGATAACAAAATTTACTTAATTTCTTGAATACCATATACCTTCACAATTACCTTAGCAGTAACTTTGCAAAACAATATATAATGTGATAATACAATTTAAAGACAATAACTGGCTTAAGCCAGTAACCAACAAGGTGATACAAGATTCAGGGGCCACACGAGTAGACGCAACTATCGACAGTCATTGTGCTGTGCATCATGGCTGATCTACACGGGCTTTGAAAATAAAAAAATGCTTTGAATCATCAGTGATGCATACGACCGTATTAAAGTAGTAACCCCGGGCATCACCGGTAAAGCAGATGACACCTAACGTGTTAAGCTACGATTTCGACAGTGAACAGTACAGAAAGCTAAAAGAATAAGCACCGTTCATAACCTTACGTAGTCGTGCTACTATCCTTGGTTATAAATTGCCAGTTTACAATATTCTTAATAAAATCAGTAATCTCGTGTGGTGGTGGTGTGTACAACTATACAAATGTTAGTGCATTCAATTTTAAATCTAAACTGCTATTTTCAAAAACAACGAGGACTATGGAAGTATTCTGTCAACTAGTGTTTTGTCTAATAAATCTACTAGTAGGGTTTGCACCTATCTTGTATAATACGGGATGACCCGTATTTTAGGTAAAAAAATACGCGTCCCGTATTATGAGTGGTAGTCCCGCATGAGTAGTAAACTCAAAGACATATTTTCAACTTATTAACAATTTTAACAAATAAACCATGTTGGAGTCTTTTCCCACTATGTTTACAATGCGGACTGGCGAGCACATTGTTCATATCCCAAGAACCCAACATCGCTGCGTTTAATACTAGTTAGTACCTTCTGTTTGCTTTAGTTGTTAATAAAAATACTAACGCAAAGGAGCTGTGATTAGAAAACAGATATATCTATCTTCTATCCGGCATTGCTTTTCGAGTGTAAGCTGGCAGTTTTAAATTGTGCAGGTAGTCATTTAATAGCGCAAGGAATACCAACCCACTATTTTCATCTTAGTTTTTCCAGATTTATCCAGTATTTTTTTGTATTATCTAGTACTTTTTGTTGAACTTACCGTTATTTATTCATGAAAAGGTGGCAAATCTACTAACAAGTAAAGGCTAGACTTCAGTCTCCATATTTACGGAGGTACTACGAACGATTGCGATCCAACGATCGATTATTCTATTTTACATTTCCCCATGGAATTCCCTAAATCACACCATGCTCTTAGGATGTTACTTTCTAATAGCTTTCTACCATGTTCTCTACCCTACACTATTCAGGCCTTAGCCAATGGTGCCTAAAGGCTGTAATTGACATGAAAATCCTAATGCATATTCACAAACAGGTTAGAAACACAAGAAGTCCCCGTGGTTCGATGTTTACGATCGCTGACTTAGGATAAGTGTGCTGATTTAAGCTACATTCTCACGGCGATCCCATGTCTGTTTAGTGTTTTCTTATGTCCCATTAGACGAATACCAGCATAGGACATTTAATAGATGCCGTGGAAACTATGTCCCATTCCTTTTTCTGGAAGAGTGCTCGTTGAGAGATTTCATCGTTCATACGTGACAGTCTGTAACTGTAAGAAGCTCTAAGGTTTGTATTTACATTGCCGTATTTCTACGATTACAAATTTGAGAAAGTGTCAAGTCAAGAATTGGCAGTCTAGCAACCATGCCGACATTCACCTGGTGATACTGAGAAATTAAATAAGAGAGAATACCTGCTCAATAGACTACGTGAGTAAAGTTTGAAACTATAGTGCAAACAACTCTTCTAATTGATCGGTTACGCAGCTAACCACAAAGTATATCTTTTATTGTATAACATAACTATTGCTTCATTCAAATATCTGTTTACAATTTAAAACCCTCTATTTCTCATATTAATATCAAGATACAACATAAAAGCACGGTTATAATGCATTATTTTGTGTTTTCAAAAATTCTTTACTAACTTATTCCTCATCAAGAATCATTCGTTGAAAAATTAATTTAAAATACCATCCTGGCGCAGGGCAACCAAATTGGACTTCTAGCCGTATTTGATTACTTTCGTCCTTTGCTAGGATTAAAAGTTAGTTTGACTGTTTAAAATTAAACGAGGAGAGTAATCCACCTCTGTGGTAGGACCCACCCGTCCGCATCAAGCAATCAGTCAGGAAATTAACTTTGTTAAACTAAATCCTTGTTTACCTGATATGATTAGATATAAGAAGTTTTGTTAGAAGTGTAGAAAGCTGAGGAGGTATTTGTTCGTTTGGTTATCGGTTGATTCCTAGAGCTTTGATCCTTTTGGTGCCTTGTCTTATTGGATTATTTTGAGTTTCAAGTTGGCGTCGTTATGCTGTGGGTTTGAGATATTGCAGTGTTTATTTGTAAGCGCTGTGTTGTTAATGATTAGATTAAGATTTTGATAAGTAATATTGTTGGGAATAATTCTGTAGATTAGTTCTCCAATTAGTCTTTATTTGTTGATATCTGGTACGCAGTTATGATAAAATATGTAA
>JAGDQP010044604.1:0-15846 GCA_022664845.1 Lepisma saccharinum
TATATATATAGTGGAACCTCGATAAATTGAAGTTCTTCCATTCCCCTTGAACCTGCTATCACTCTTATGTGTATTTTTACCTCTATATATCGACGGATTGGTCAGGAAGACCTCGATATTTCGAATTTCCATACTTGCTTGGCTTGGCACCGCACCTCTATACATCGAAGTTTTGATCGGAAAATCTCTATATATCGAAGTTGTTTTGATAAAATCTATAATACTGCACTGTATTTAGACGAAACTAAGTTCGTTCTTTGAACGACAATGGTTCATGTTCTAATCTGTAATTCCACCATTGTTTTCAGTTGTTATCGCTTGCAACACCGCCCCCGTAGATATTTTAAAAATTAAAATACAGTACCCTTTAATTACATAAATTAATGATGAGAAACGGGGGCGAGTCCAATTCGTCCAAAGGGAAAACCGTCCAATGGAAAATCATCCAAAGGGAAAACCGTCCAAAGGAAAATCATCCAAAGGGAAAAGCATCCAAAGGGAAAACAGTCCAAAGGAAAAGCGTCCAAAGGGAAAACCGTTAAAGGGAAGACCGTCCAAATTATTTGCAAACGTACTTCAACGGGAAAATCGTCGAAATCTGATAAAAATTAATTTCTAATTAATTATTCATGTGAACGGAACGGGAAAAACGTCCAAAAGGAAAATCATCCGAAGGGAAAACCGTCCAAGGGAAAAGCATCCAAAGGGAAAATCATCCAAAGGAAAATCGTCCAAAGGGAAAAGCATCCAAATGGAAAAGCATCCAAAGGGAAAATCGTCCAAGAATGCCAAATATAATGACAAGATAGTCTCAGTAAAAGTCCAGGAAATGCGTCAGTATCTCTGATGTCACCACCTAATACGTCATAAAGGATCAAGAGAAATGAAAATCGTCATTCTGATAATGGTATGTCGCCAACATACAGCGCATAACTAAAGAATTAACAGTCTGCGCTGTTGTCAAGGCAAGACAATAACGACAACAAAGAATGTGCGCCGGTGTTTTAAGAATCAAGAGATGTTACCAGTATGTGTTTAACAAGCACATGTAATACGAATAGCTCGTAAGATATAGCTGTGAAAAATTATAAATTAACCTTCTGAATCAGGATCTAGGCATGTTTCGTATGTGTGTTATTTCAATGCTATAAATACATATGGTAAACTGGCAATATAACACGGCTCCAAACACTTCTTCCAACTTTGCAATTACAGAAAATCATTGTTACCCGTGTGATTACCAAAACACAAGTCACAACGGAGCATAAATGCACATTGTGTAAGATGTTAAAAAATACGAAAGGATATATGATACGAACAAACAGGAAATGATATCGTGTTTGCGGAAATTATTTGCAAGGCAATGCGTGGCAATGTATGGGTCAAAAGCCATAAAATAAAATACACATGTGGCGAGTCATACATGCCTAAAGGCAATAGAATACAACGCTAAAAAACAGTCTTTTCCGTAACAGAGTCTTTTCCTGGCCGACATCTTCCCGAATCCTCCTTTTCCCTGCCCTATCCCGGCCTGAGCCTTAGGTGCCTAAAACCATCAACAAAATTCAACAGAACATTATTGGCTTAGAACTGTTTAAATTTTAAATAGACAGATATACTTTTTTACACGAATATAACCACTTTATTTCCAATAGGCCTAAATGAAAACGATTCATTTTCTGAATGTAAGAATACTTATTTAATTGTATAGTTATCTTTGGTATAGTATTTACGCATCACTTCACATTATAGAGACCATCAATTCAAATGTGAACTTTAAATATAACTGATGACTTCAGATCGAAACATAGCAATACCAGGTAGGATCTATTTGAGGTTTTAACTTGTTCAAGTGTGTTGTGACATTGTCGTTACGTGATGATGTGAATAATCTTTCTTATTCATGTCTTTTGTCTTCAAAAGAAACGTACACAGTAAGACAAATACATTTATTGAAGTACCATAAATTAATTAAGTAAAACCAATTTGAAGACGACTTTCGTTGAATGACGAAGGAGGTGAATTCCTAAGTATTTCATGCTACATCTCTACGTAACCAGAAACCGTAGAACTGAAATTACCAAAACATGACATATTTTTTTTAATCCGACGTACACAATCAATTTGTTAAATATATAAGGACGGAGGGAACGAAAATGTCCATTGTCTTGTCAGAGTTAGGGAGGAAGGCAGTGATTTTGGAGGGTCAGGGTCCCCATTTGCTGACGCCACTAAATAGTTGCAAACTAAATAGTGTAAAATCCTTCCAACTTAGTGTCGAATTTAACTCTTTCGGTTGTTCTCAAACCTTCGCTTGGGAAGTCGTTCGAAAAGCAGTTATTGAGAAGACATACTCGTCGGTGGGAGGCAGGGTTCAATTTGTGCAATTTCCAGAGACGGTGAAGAATTTCTCACACCAGTTCAATACCGTATCTTACACCTATTTATTTCCAACGTTCGGGGACGTAGTTTCGAAAACAGAACATGAGATAAGCATTTCAGAGAGGACAGTGGTGTAATGGAGGGTATACGCAGGTATACTCACCTCAATTTTTAGGCATCATAATATACGCACCTAAAATTTATGAAATACACAGGTATATAGGATATAAAATGAAATGTATCGAAACACGAACGAAGCATATACCCACCGAAAAGTTTTCCATTACATCTCAGAGAGGGTGGAGAATACCAGCCACCCTCACTTCAATTTGAACACTGGTGGGGGGACAATATAAACGGATTTACGAGAGATAGCTGTTCGTGATGAAAATTGGCTTGATCTTGTCCAGGATACAAATTGAAGACGTTTGTTACTGCGGTGATGAACCTGTATATTCCCTAAGCCATCGAGTTAGTTCGGTTTGTAAAGTCGCTTTAAGTGAATTGAAGGTGACTTTCTGTAAATTCATTATTTGGTGGCAAACAATTTTGTTAAAACCCTTATAATCCCACTACAATTGCACATCCTTAATTTTCCTGTATGTTTCATCGTACGAGAACAAAGTAAACACGAGAAAAAATTAAAAAAAACTCTTAAACGCTCTAAAACCCACACACAGATTCAAGTTTATCGCAAAATCATTTTTTAGAAATTGTTTAGTGGCAATTAAAGCTCGAAAGCCGGGTTGGCTAGTTTAAACCGAGGTAAAGGTTTAAACCAGATGGTTTTAAAGGAAAGGTTTAAACTCCAAAAATAAAAATGCCACAATTAGTTTGAACTTCATGATGACGAGTCCACGAGTCTAGGACGTTTCGGTGTAGGACGTTTCGGTGCAGGTCGTTTAGGTGTAGGACGTTTCGGCGCACGAACGTTTCGGTGCAAGGACGTTTGGGTGCAAAGGATGATTTGGTGTAAGAGCGTTTCGGTATATGAAACTATTGATTAAAAATGCTTTTCATGTTCTAGTGTAATTTGTATATCATCATAAAGAGAGGAAATATAGTATAGTAATTATTTTTAATGGACAAAATAAGCCGCTTTAACTACTTTGTCTATAATGTATCAGAGTACCCTGAGTATTAATAATTGAAACCCTGGAAAACTTGTCACGATGGTCGGCCTCTGAGATCGATTCCAGATCCCAACGGTCTAATATTTTAAATGAGTCAATTCGTTCGATTCATAAAGCTATTACTAACAGAAAGCAATTCTTCTCAACAACATTTCAGGTAAATATTTATATCTACCGCACAACAGGAGTACGAAAGCGTTGATCTGCAGTTCTTTTATCTGAGAAATGATATCTAGGATCCAAATATTATGAGCAGAGAATTTAACATTTAATTCATAATGTGGGGTAAAGTGAAGTTTATGGTAGCAACGAAATATGAAAATTATAGCAGGAATCAACATGTTCAACGTGTGTGAAAGTGTTGAAACTTAAACACAAGCAAAGTTTTGAGCCAAGAACTTGTAAAATGCGAGTAAAAGGGCCTTGTAATTATTAGGTTCCTCCGCATTGAGAGTGGGCACATAAAATATTGAACGTCATGAGTATCGCGTATAATAAAAAAAACCTTAGCTTCACTCGATTGCCATTGTGTCAGGGAATTTTGTCGCATTCATAACATGAAATTATGCCATTTGTAGTCCTCCACGTGGCGCTATGTTTGTATGTATTGGTTCAATGGTGGTGGTATTTATATAAATAATAATAATAATGATTATGAATTGCAAAGCCAAATACATAACTGGACAATTTCATGGATTTTGTCCCTGCAAGCTCTGCTATGAAAAAAAATCAACTTGATTCAATTTCCTATTGCATAAGTCTTTTGTTGTTATTATTATTTTCATTGTTGTTATTATGGTTTGTTACGATCACGGTATAAAATGATGTTTGCTGTATCCGTGCTAACTTCTAACAAATAATTAAATAACATGATTTCTAAAACCCCTGGCTCCAGTTGCAAGGGTCTCCACCTCTATCAGGCATGTCTTATGCCTGCTGTAGCAAAATGAAGGTTTCAAACATTATGTTCGGAGAAATAAAAATGTATGTTTAATATTCCCTGACTTTACAAGGTGTTTGAAACTTCCCATAAAAATAAGTTTTTCTTTTCAGTCACTCCTACTTGTAAGCTGGATTCCATGACTTTTTAAAGTTTTTCAAGTCACTGAGAATCAGTGTTTGCCAGCTGAGCATTCAGAATGCTGTAGTATGAGATCTTAATGGAATTTCAACATTTTTAATGCATTATAAAGAACGTTTCGATGATTACTTAGTCACTATTATGAACGCCGTATAATTAAGTAAGGATTATTTACTGTCTGGGTCTTATTTGTAACTATGATTTGGAAGGTGTATGAAATTTCCTGTTGGGAACATCACAACCGAAGACTTGAATTGCAAAACATCCCAAGTCCACATTTCCTTTCGTATTTGCATTGTTTTTCTGTTCGTCGGTATCTATGATGCAATGGTTTTCCACTCACATAATTTCATCCTAATCATACCACAGAAATCCTTTTTAATAAAAAAAAATATTTCAGCTGAACAGAATATCATACCAGGACCTGGACTGGTTTCTGTTCCTGATGAGAAAATACAGCGGTGAATTTAGGATGTTTTGCAATTCAGGCCTTCAATTAGAATTGAGCGTAATTTCCTTCCTTTTGTGTTCTTCTTTGTCCCAATGTAAAGGATAGATTATGAATTACGTGATGTTTAAAATTGTACCAATTTCCATACACCGTAAGGAACACCATGGTATTTATGATATTTAAGAAAAATATAAGTTTACTAACATTTTTTTTCTTCCAAGTATAAATTGTAATAGACAATCAAAGTTGTAAATTGCTAAATGCAAATTATGTACATTCGACGAAATATGTTACGGTGGCAGGAGTATTTTGCTTGGTTCCACTAAGCTAGAATGAAACGTTTATCACACCTTGAACTAAATAACCTCGTAAAGGCCATTCGTTCGTTTCATAATTAGCACGGCTTTTCCACCTGCAAAGAGAGCAGTAATACTTCTTATAACCCTGCTGGAGACAAAGTTACAATACCGACCACTTTCAAATCACCACATATATTCCATTTGTGTGGTGCATCAGGGAAGTCGATGTCTTCAAACCAAGAAAGAAAATGAAACAAAATGAAGGCCATTTTGGTATTCAGCGACATGGAATTACTAAAAAAAAAATATGGATCCACCAAAGATAAATTTTTGGTTGTTGACCAGTGTAATTAATAAATATCTCGTTCATGACATATTTATTTGAGATCCCGTTACAGTTTGGAAAATATGTAGACCTATTATATCTTTCTAAATACTATTTTGCTATTTCTTATCTACTACCTTACTTAAACAAAAGTGTGCTTTACATTTCAAAGCATTTAGAGTGCCTGTAACTTTTGTTAACTAGATAGGACGTTTCGGTGTAAAGATTAAAATTTTACAAAAATATATCCTCACACCTAAACACCCGTACACCGAAACAGCCATGCACCCAAACGTCCTACACCCAAACGACCTACACCGAAACGTCGGGCACTTCCAATCCACATATTAAAGCGTCTGCGTTAATTTTATATCATTTTCGCCTTGTATTCAATGGGACCCGGGTTCGATTATCGATGGGGCCACAGAATTTCTCTAAAGCGCAAACCGAGTAGTGGTTCGGATGTCACTGTAAGCACTAGGTCTTGTCCTTCATATACTTGCTGTTACATAAGGACGTTAAGCCTAAATATACGAAACGAACCCAAATTGTTTCTTTCTGCTTGCCTGAACGAATGTTGTTTCATAGATAAAGCAAAGTTAAATTTGCTTAAATATATCGATAGAAGGTGGCATAATTTACCGACTGCATCCAGTGACACATACGCAGGGAGTGGGTCCTGGTGGTCCGGGCCTCCTCCGAAATTACGATATTTTTTTTATATCTACTACAATTTTACGCGATATTATCGATAAAGTTTATACTCATACTGAACTTGGACCCCCCGAGAAAGCTCTGGAACCACCACTCCCCGAAATAAATTTCTGGGTACGTGCTTTACTGCATCCGTAGCTTATCATAGCAACATTATCTCGGATTGGACTTTTTAATTCTAATTTTCTTCAATGATATCTACATAATAAATTTGTAATTTTAAAATTCCATTACTATGGAACCTCCATTAACCATCACCGTCGGGACCGGGACTGTGACGGTTAACTGAATAGACGGATAACAGAAATTTCATTATAAACGTGTACAGTAACGAGATTTCAAATGGTTTGGAAGAGAAATGAAAATGAAACTGTGCACAAGTTGATAATACAGAACAGTATACATACGTATTTCATTGACAAAAATCGTTTTTCTTTCTTCTTTTTTTAAATAAAACAATTTTTATTTAAAAAATCTTATTACGTAATGTATTTCTACTAAAAAATGTGCATTTTTACGATGACTGATAAAGAGAGTGACGATTAAAAGGGTGACGGTTGATCGAGGTTTTACTGTATTTTTACGTCTATTTTGGCGTACTGCGTCCCGGGATCACGTCCAGATGGAGCACAATTTCTCTCAGCTCCAACCGAGTATTGATTCGGATTTCACTTTAAGCTGTAGCTGTAGGTTCCGTCCTTCATAACTCCGCTGCTCTATACGGACATTAAGGAGAAATAAAGTTATTTCTATACACATGTAACATAAAGAAAGAAAGCAAAGAATTTAATTTAAAAAAAACTGGTTTAAACCAAATAAACCTTTAAAACAAACATGGTTTTTGCCAACCCGTGTCAAAAAGGACATTGCTTTTTGTACAACGGCACTGTTTTACATTGTACATCACAGACGCTTGAGAACGAATTCCAGGAACAAGAAGGATGAAAATGACGCATGACAGGTACGAGCTTACCATGATTATGATGAATCTACAATCGAGATCACAGAAAGGCTAAAAATAGCTCTGTTAACAAAGATAAGAATGCATTTATCTGCCGCCCGCTAAAACAGGTTTTATGAACATTCTTCTCTCGCAGCACAAGCACAGCTCTTCAATTGAACTCTACTTTGAGACGAGTGGTCAGATAAGTCAGTATTCCTTGCCACAGGCTACTACTTCAAGCATCTGATTTTCATATATAGTAATGTGCCTGTACCGAAATTGCGGAAAATTTCACTTTCTGGTCTGTTGACACAGATTGCACACATACACACATAATAATAGTAATAATTCACAGCCATATTCAAACCACTAATGGATTAGGCTTTTCCCGGAGGCAGGAGTTGGTATAAGGCTCCCACATTGACCAGACGGGTTGGAAGACGAAAACCAAAGCTATCACGGTGATCACCACTGTATTTTATCCACGCCAGGTCACAAATGCCATCAGGATGGTGGGTCAATACCGACATTTTTAAGCCCCCACCAGAAATCGAACCCGGGACCGATCGCACTGAGGTCGAGCAACTAGGTGCTACCGACTAGACTACACAGGAGGCTCAGGGCAATGAAAATACTTTCTCGTCGAAAGAAGAGTAAAAGTTACCCTCTTTAATGTGTAGCTGCACTCGTTTGAAGAATCTTTTAGAGGTAAACTAACCACAAACAAACTTGACAGTATGCAGATAGAGAGTGACAAATGAACCTTCTTTAATAAAATGAAAACAGTGAATTAGCAAAACATGTTATGATTGATTATCTTCTTTTCTGTAAACTAGTTGCTAAAAAAAGGAATTTTGGAGGACCGATTAAAATGAGAGAGAAATAAACTGAGGTGGATTCGCATGCACCATATCAATTTGTATGTTGACTTGCATCAGCGGCGGTTTTTCAGGTGAAGTGGGTGAAGCTGTACTTCACCTATTATTTTATTTCTGCATTAATTAAATAAAGAAAACACAAGTTTAAAAAATGCTGAAATAAATATCATAAAATGCCAGCAAGAATAACACCAACCTGCTTTATTATAGTTTTGCCTACAAGTAATTCACAATACTGACGCTAGAAGGGACCATACGTCTTGCAAAGTAGGCTCCTTTGGTTTCTCAGCAAAAGGAAGGAAGGAAGGAAAGGAAGCATTTAGGATTGTCCCTAGCTATCTTCTTTTCTACTGACCTTGAGCTTTGAGCGGAAGTGAGGTCCACTATTTGTAGCAGAAGGTGAACTTCTCTGTCAGGCCATTCTGACCAATCAAAAGCGGCCTGGAGCTTAGCGTTGGCAGAGACCTACTCCTTTGTTTCCTATCTGTGGCGCCTGTGAAGTTCTCTCTTGCTCTTTCCAAAAGAGATTCACTGCCCAATGCATAGTGAGATACTGGAATTGTTTTCTCCAAACCCCACCTTAGCAGCACTATGAATGGTTGCGACAGGGCTGGAAACTACATGATAATTACCACGGTCGTAAGGAATTTCATCGCTTGTACGAGGAATAATCCATATTTTACTAGTAGAAAATATATAGTAAATTGGATGCTTAGCATCTTAGCTAAAGTATGTACGATTTTAAAACATAGTAAGTTGATCTATCATCACGCTTTTAAGATAAAAGAAGGGAAAAATTCAAGCGCATGTTGCGGACGAACTACAAAAATTTCAACTTAAATATAACTATCCAGTCGCTGAAGTTTTCTCACTCAGTGTTGAATGCAGAGAATTAAGGAGATGTGTGGGGGTGGGGTAGGAATTGCACTAAAAGAGGAACTTACTTTCAAGAACAATATTTTATCTTTTTCTATGGCTCATAACAAACTCCCTGCAGAATTTTGAAGCTCCAATGGTAATTTATCTTGCCCCACCCTCTAGGTTCATCATTAGTACCATCAGATGTAATTATTATACACGCATATCGGATTGAGCCTATGTCGAAGCCAAGTACTCACCTTTGGTGGGTCGTCGGATCGATCCCTATGTGGGTTTTGTGGTGAACAAACACCGTGTACGTGGGTTTTCTCGAGGTGCTCCCGTTTCCTCCCACTTTCTTCATTTCACCAATTCATCCCATCATTACCCATACGGCCTGAGCCATAGTTGCCTTAAGGCCTTAAAATGAATTATAAAAAATCGAAGCCACGTGTGGGAGTTAATCTGTCCACGAAATGTTAAAGCCAAAATTTTCCACTTAAATGGAAAAAGAAAAATATATCCTCGTCATAATCTGGAGCATATACAAATTTGATAAGTGACATAAATATTTATATTAGCTTTATATTGGTGACATAAATATTTATATTTATAAAGCTTTATGTATATTAATTGGTCGCATCTTCACTATTAGGTTTTAAAGACTGCTTAAAAATCTTGTCGGTGATAAAATGATCGTGTAAGTTTATATTGCAGATACATGCATTGATTATTTATATGAAGAAAATTTTAATATTAATATCTATTCAATGCTTAAAATGAAAATAGCGAAATAAGTTTACTAGCTAGAGAGACTCGCTCAAGCAGATACTGACAAAGCCCTCCAGGATTTTCCCTGGTGCTTGAGGATTTCATCCCCGGTAGTTGATTCCGAATATCATCCCAACCAGGGATAAATCTTTATATTTCTACCCAAACAGATAGTAGGTTGAAAGTTACAAGCAAATACTAGTTTTATAATCCCCCTTCGTAATTTATAACAAATCGAACACTGCCTAAACCTTTACCATCAGCATAATACAGTTTAAAATGTTTACATTCGCAGTTAATGTGGTCTAATGACACAGACATCAGTCATTGTTTAGGACAGATATTTAAGCAGGTTGTGAGGTAACAGAATTAGCAGTAACAGCTTGTGTAAAAAGTTATGAAATGGAACCTGTTGGTTTAACGTGAATAGAAAGATAGATTGTTTTTGTAGATTTGTACCTAATATACGAGAGCCTGTTAGTTCATTAACCTGACGCCGGATGTGGGGTCGACTGACTTAATGCAGAAGGTTTCAGTTCACGGAGTGTCGGGAACGTGTCCCGGGTGGTGTTTGTGGAAACTTAAACTTAACTACTCGTATTTCTTTGAGATTAGCGAAGTAATCAGTACTAAAATGACATAAAAGGGAAGTTTACGAAACGTCCTTGTATCTGATTGAGTTTCTGTCTACTATTTCCTTCATTCTAGTCATGGAACCAACGCTTGATGGACAAATCATTTCTTTGAATTTTGTTGTAGGCATTCTCGGAATACTGTTTGAGAAAACATGCCAATTCTTGGAAAAGGGTGGTGTGGAAAAGGCAAAAAAATTAAAGGTTCTGATGTGGAACCGAAGGGAAATTACGATACCAAAATGTAGTCTAGCTTTGGTCGCTTTTTGCCTCATGTGTATCTCTGAATAAGTGATATATTACTCTAAAAGAGAACCATACTTTGTAGTAAGAAAAAATCTATAATTGCATGAAATACGTGGTGAGAACATGAAGCAAGGTTTTAAAAAGAATACTCAAGTTGATTTGTGGAGTTACATTTAAATTTGAATATTTAAGGCCTTTGGGAAACGTACTTTGGCTCTGGCCGAATGGATAATGATGCGAGAATCGGTGGAATTTAGAAAATGAAAGGAAAAAAGGGAAGAGTCCTGACTCCCCAAGAAAATCCACGTATAAGGACTTTGTCCACTACAAAGCCCGCCTGGCACGAACCAGGGATCCCACGCACCAAAAGTCCCATGAAGTTTCACTGTTTGAAAAATTACTTAATTACAAACTCAAGAAAAGTATCATTTCTATTTCAATCATAAATGTACTTTGTACAGCCATGTGAAGGTGTGGTCATTTTGAAGAGAAGTAGCAAACTTACTGATACGATGTATTGTTTTGGAAGATAGAAAATCAGTATTAAGGAGAACAATATGAATTAATAACTGCATGGTGTATCGGGGCGGGGCAATCCAGCAGGATGCTCAACATTGAGTAATATGAGTAAATGACATTAAGAATAAGTAGGTAAAGTCTGGATATTCAAGATAACTGTTACCAGTAACTAATATGAAAGCGTGTTTACATATAAATGATTTGGTAGAACTTCACCTACTGTTTCAACCACGAGCCGCCACTGACTTGCATTAAAATGTGGATACAGAGTGGGAGTACTTTCCATGCAAATAGTTGTCAGGAATGACACTATTTAAAACCACTCATTGGCATATAAGTAAATCGAATCTGTTTAATCGTAGTTCATGACGCACATAACTTTTTCATCGTGCTAATTTTGAAATGAAAGGTTTCAAGTAAAATTCCGGGGAGATCAACTGTTCCTTCCCCCCCACAGCCAAATAACCGGTCCGTGATGATGTAAGCAAAAGAGTTTTTAAAAAATAGTTTAACGTCTAGAAAAATCACTGGGCCAATACACGAAAACAAATGGTCCCTTGTTAAGCCCTTTTAAGCCTTCCTGAATACCCGAAAGAAATTTCGCAAATATCCACGTGCTGCTACAGATTTGTGCTACTTTCATTGAGTTGAATGTACCCCTAAACGGTGCTTTAGCTGTTTAAAGAGGCTCAAGTCTCCTCGAACTACAAAGGGTCAGGACAGGCTACATGGGCTTGAACCATCTCATTGCTGACAATAAACAGAGACATTTCAGTGAGCCACGATGACATATAAGATGGAATCGTAAAGAAGGCAAGGAGATTAGATATGAAACTGTAAAGATGGGAAAGTTCGCAAATTGTGAACTAATTGTAGAGTATTCTACTGAATAACTTGATTAATTATTATTTAATAGATTAACATGAATGTGGTATGTATGTCATTGTTTATCTGTCGATGTTTATGTGCCAAATGATAATACATTTTTATTGATTTTTTACATGATTTTTAAAAAGTTTTGTACAGAAACACTAATTGATAGCGTACGTGAGGAGCAAACAAGGAAAAGCTCACACCACAATTTTGAGATGAAAAAACTTTTGTTCTTTTAAAGACCTTAATGAAAAGCCGTAGCGAATTGTGGAAAATCAATATAAACCATACAAAACACCACTTACATCCTCCCAATTATTACTTTACACCGCCCCATTGAAAATCCAGTCGGAATCCTTGTCTTTTCTTAAAAAAAACACACACACTTGTACAAAATACAAGATGTCAATTTCCGGCCTATGACATATTTCTACGTGTTTCATCTAAAATACGCAAAAATGAAAAACCGATGTTTCAGTACTGTGACGCTTACTAAATAATGTTTAGGTGTGCTTTTCATAGCTGGCTTAGCAATGGAGAAAAAAATAATTCTCTAAAAATAAGGCGAAATTTGATTCAAGAAGTTCTCATTTTATAGAACTTTGTTCTATCGTATAATTTTATTATTCACTTTGTATGAAATTTATTAATCTTTCATTTTTAAGAAGTAGAAACGAGATTATTATTGCTACTGTAGAAGCACAGATTGGTCATAGTTACTATTTATAATTATAAAAGTTTCACTCCGGTTTCCTCCCTTTTCCTATGGTCATATACAGTGTTCTCATTAGTTACTCATACTTCCTTGCTATGATACCCACTCTTGAATTAATATTCCAACGATACGTAGAATGTGCACATTTCTTAGAAATGAATATCTCCTTATACAATACTTCACTTGTAAGAAAGCTAGTCCTAGGAATACCTGCTTGGAGATGATTTAATTAAATTGACAAGAAATGGTAAATAACAATTTAATTTCATTTTTATCATAACCTTTTTATCAGCTAGCTTTGTTAACTTGGTAATTTTTTAAACAAAAATCGAAACTTCACATGCCGATGGCTACACACACACAATGGCCACAAACGTACTCAAAACATTTTGCTGGGTGTTTAATATTTGTATTTAATACGTGAGGTTAATAATAATAATTGTTTTTCAATCATTTTTTATAAAGATATGTGTACGGCACGTGCTGCTAGAAGTTAATTAAATATTTCGTAACCTTTGTTGTTTAACATTTTGTTCTGTATTTGGTTATGCTTCAGAATGAATTACAGGAATTCGGTTCTGTTCGGGAACATATGTTGTTGCTTATATACCTTAATTACCTACCTACATACACAGCAATTCTCGGTTATAGTCACTTATTTACATATCGCATTTCTTCCAAATTTGGCATTCTCTGACATAGTTTTAAAATATGTACTTTGTTACTAACGTACTTAAGGGGGAAAAATTCTCCATTATGCTTGTCTTACATTTAACTCCAAATACGCAATGTGTATAAAACTTCCTATAGATTTCATGATGGAAGTCAGTAAAATGTACCTAAAACATTGAATACCTTCCGTTAATACAATTCAGAAATATTTCGCAGATCTTATGTTTAAGAGATGTGGGTTAAATTTCAAGTTAAATTTAGAAATGTGGGTTAAATTTCATTATATAATAAACTTGCTGATAGGTGACCATTCCTCCTCGAATTTTGGGGACAGCCCCAGAAATAGCACTCCCTCCCGCTACTGTTTTAGCTCCGACTCCCTAAACATATAAAATAATAATAATGAATTTAATGATGCCTCAACCGGCAAGAAATATTTTGTTAGCAAAACTAATTAAGTTTCACGGAGAAAAGCACGTATCTCACAACTACCGGCCGTCATATGTAACTGACAATATATAACGTCCACTACAATAGTCTAGAAAACTATTGTTGTTTCTCCTTGACAGGAATAACCTGATGGAGAGATCTCTTGAACTATGCGACCCAGGTAATGTTAGTAGTAACAGCAAACTTTAACATGCCTTATGAAACTTTTAGTGAACAATTTGAAGTAGAGTTAAAAACTTGAAAAAGTGAAAAGTCGGAACACTTACGATTCAGAAAGCCCGCACGCAGGGACGGCAATAGGCGGGGTGGGGGTGGGGGTTGATACGACTGAAGCCTCTCTAACCTACCTTAGTCCCTTTTGTAGCCCCAGTTTTATCTTATTCTTTATTTTCTACATAAGCCAGAAACTTATTTCAGCTCCACTGACTATTTTCAATGATATTGTGGTTCCCAGTTTTGTTTACCATCGTCGCAGCTTGTAAGACCTCGAATGGACAGAAAAGAAACAGTTAAGCCCTACAAAATCAGTAGACTAAAAATGAGTTTGAAATATTAAACACATATAGAAATGGAGAGGAAAGAAACTTTAAATAGATCGGCCAAATGTTAAATACGCATAATGCCAAAACATAAGCAAGCACAAAAATAACTTGCTGATGAAATACAAATAATAGAAATATCTGTTGATCATATATATAAGGAACAGAAAATGGAAAAAAGACAGGCGTTGGCTTTATAATTAATAAGGACCTGAAGTCACGGATCAGAGAAATTGAAGGAATTTCAGATAGAATCGCACGGGTAGTAATAAAGATAAACAACAGATACAGTATGGAAATTATACAAGTGTATGCTCCAACAACCTCACACCCGGAGGAGGAAGTCGAAGACCTATACGAGGAGATACAGAAGATTTCGGATAGCGGCAAATCGCACTACAAAATTGTGTTGGGAGACTTCAATGCAAAAGTAGGAGCCAAGGAGAGCAGTGACACGAAAGTGGGAAACTTTGGATTTGGCAAAAGAAACAAGAGAGGAGAGAAGTTAGTGGAATTCTCAGAAGCCAACAGACTGTTCATTTCCAATATTTTTTTTCAAGAAACCGCCCCAGAGGAAGTGGACATGGAAAGGCCCAAATGGGACCAAAAACGAAATAGACTACGTTCTATCGAAAAACAGGCAAATTTTGCAAGACGTGTCTGTTCTGAACAGTTTCAAAGTCTCGAGTGATAATAGGATGGTGAGATGTAAGCTGAAACTAAATACTAGACTTGAGACAAAGAAGCTTATCAGAGGAAAACAGTCAGTTTTAGATCTGGAAAATCTTGGATAACACAGAAATACATTCGAGATAGAACTAAGCAACAGATTTAGCGCCTTGGAAGAGTTAGAGGATGAAGAAGACATTGATAGCAGAAATAAAATACTGACTGAGATAATAAGAGAAACAGCCAAGAAAATAGCAGGCACCAGAAAGAAAAAAGAGAGCAAAATCTCAGAAATACTAAACTCTTCATGAAGAAAAGAAGGGAAATGAAAGAAGAGGAAAATTGCCTAAAGAGGATTGAGTACATAGAACTAAATAAAACCGTAAGGAAGAAAATAAGAGAGGATGTACGAAGATATAATGAAAATCTTGTTAGAAAAACAATCGAGGAAAACCAGAGCCTGAAGAAAGCCAAACAGCAGCTCATGGTAGGGAAAAAGCAAATCATTACAGTTAAGAGACTAAACTGGAACGTAACACGAAATAAGGAAGAAATTATAAACATATTTGAAAATTTCTACAGAGAATTGTGCTACTCCGAGGAAGAACTAGGAAATGCAGATTCAGAAGAAAATGATGTAGATGGCCCGGACGTAATGAAAGAAGAAGTGGATAAAGTACTTCGAGGGATGAAGAA
>JAGDQP010044605.1:0-15845 GCA_022664845.1 Lepisma saccharinum
ATGGTACCAATTACAGCGCTAGAAAAGTCATATGTACACTCATATTCATATAAAATGAACTAAACTAAACTAAACTGGGTCGCGCGACAGCCATTTACGGGTCTTGACCTGTCTGACGGCTCTATTACGTTCAAGTAGAGGGTTACTGGGTCAGCGTAACACCCCTTTGTAGCCGTGTGTCTGAATTTCCTGACCACAGTCCGCTTCTCCTTTTATTCAAGAATTTTTGAGTCATCACCGAAATTTTTGATCCGCCACCAGGAATCGAACCCGGGACCGCTCGCACTGAAGTCAAGCGCCACGCTGGAGGCTCTTCATAGAAAATGATTGAATAATATTATTTCTAAGCCCAATAGATTCACAATCAGGGAACATATTACACCTACCTATCAGCCTTGGAGAGTGTATCCAGGGACCATTTTCTTTCAATTTGAGTATGTATTGGTAAAGAATAACAAACCCAGATATACGAAGTATAATTAGGTAAATAATCTTCCAAGATTTCCGCACTCTTCAGCTCTCAACATTTTGGTATTTATTTATTTATGTAAATGGTCTGAATATAGGTAAAACCTGCACAATTATAAGGGAAGATGTTGTTCAGCAATCACTAATACCAGCAGCTATATTCAACGTGCCATCCTAACAATCATCTGGTGGAACAAAAGAGCAAGTTGAATGTCGCAGTAACAAACGTTTGAAATTTCTATCATGACTCGCGCCTAATTCTAGTATGTTTCGTTCTTTGTGAAATGAAATATTACTCTGTGTGAAAATACTTCGTTGTTGCGGTATCACGCTATTGATATTCAATATTGCAGAACAATGTTATGCTTGTTTATTGCAAAAACCGTTTCTTTCCAGTTTCTTTTCTTATCAATAATTGTCGAAATCGTACCCAATCATATAAACATAAACGGGCAAACATTAATTAAAAAATTTAAAGACATACTTTTCTTAAGCAATTCGCACTAAAAAGTAAAAAAATAATTTTGTTTATGCATGAGTAAAAAAAAAGCATGAACTGCGCCAATTCAAAAATTTATAAAGTGACTGTATATGAGAGAGTGCCCCATGCTTTTCGTTTTACTCATGCATAAACATTTTTTTTTTTTACTTTTTAGTGAGAATTGTTTAAGAAAAGTATGTCTTTAAAAATAAATAAATTATTTTTTCGAGTTATGTCAACGTTCGAATACTTTTTCTCAAACTAAATGTGACCCAAATCCTAAAGTTTTCTGCAATCAGTCAAATTTAGGCTAGTTGCAGGTCAGTATTTCTTTTAGGATAAAGAAGCCCATATAAAAAAAAAAAATTAAAATATGCTTTTATATATATATATATATTAGGGTGGTCCTTATATACAAGAATCTTTTTCTTTTTTAATTATTCCGAGTCTTATCCTCTAAATATGTTCTCTCTAATGAAAAACGTAAGTAAGCAAAATTTTAACTTGTTTACACAATTTTAAACCGTGCCGCATCGACCTTGAAATTGGGAAGTTCTGCTGAGCCCTGCGAGTTACGACTTGTTTATAATGGCAAACAATACAAACAGTAATATGCAAGAAATGCATGCAGCTGCAACTTTTATACAATGAGTATACGAAGCCGGATGGGGAGGCAGGGGGAAGGAGGTTTGGGTAGGTATGTGGACAATTTTGTAGAATCGTGTTATTCATAACCTAATTTACAGAAAAAAAAAACACTTAAACGACTTGTTCCCTCCATTTATACGCGCTAAAATGTTAACATTTGCCCAGAAGCAGAGAATTAAAAAAAAAGCAAAAAAAATAAATAATAATAACCGAATCCCGAAATTTAGAAACAATGGACGATAGATGGCAGCCAAGTCAAATATAGTATAGATTGTCAAGGTGCCAATCTTGGTACGATTGAAACTGTGACTGCATGCCGAACAAAGAAAGGGTGTATACATTAACGTTGCTTATGATACTCCGGTGATACTCACGGCTTATTAGCAATTCCGAAATGAATTAACTGGTGATACTCATGGCAGCAAAGGTGTTATTATTGTCTTACTATCAGAAGGGTTTCAGTATAATTTTGTTGAAGTGGTAGTGGTAAAAGATTTATATGCGTGAAAAAAAGTTTTTCATTACATATAATTTGCCCGTTGAGTTAGTGATCTTTTTACAATATTGAAATGGCAACCAAGGAGCCAATAGCAGGACCAAGCACAAGCACGCGGAGTACGCTGTCGCTGACAAATACGGAAGTTTGGCTAATCGGAAAACCAATTAGCTCGATTGGTGGTAGGAAACTGCCTTCAAAAGGCGATGTCCTTCGACGTTTGTTTTTTCTAATTCGAAAAGACGGTCATACACTGAAAGACGCCTACACCTATGTGGTCAACGAGGTGCTGAAGTTCTGGGAGATGGCTCGAATACCCACCATGGCAGCATATAACATAATCCCGAAGGTTGAGAAGGAATATGCGAAGTGGCGCACTCTTCAGAAAAGCAAATCCCGACGATCGTCATCACAGGAGAAAATGGAAAAAGATTTTAAAGCGGATTTGGAAAATCTCTTTGATATTGCCCATGCAAATGCCTTACAAATGATTAGAATTGAAGAGGATAGAGAGTTTCTGTTGGCCCAGAGAGAGGAAGGAAGGAGAGGGTACATGGCGGGAATTGACAAGCAGTTTGCTGCCCAGGAAGACCAAAAGAAAGAAAGAGAAGAAAAGTATCAACGATTCAGAGAAAGGAAACAAGAGGAAGAAATTAGTAAGATGCTGAACAGTGAACACCTTAGCTGAACTAGATTTCTCCAGTAGCAGTTCTGAGGACGACGATGAGGAGAAAGCAACAGCGCTTTTTGAACCGAAAAGAAAGACACGAGGAACGAAATCCATTGTGACACCGGCTTTGCCAGCTGCCTTGGACCGTACGAAAGTGAACGATCGCGATGCTGACCATATTCTGTTTGCTGCTGCTTCCAGCCTTGGCGAAGACGTCGACGAACTGGCACTCAATCGAAGCACAATACGCAGGAAGAGGATGCAAAATCGCAAGACAACAACCGACGTTCTGAAAGAATCTTTCTCCCCGGATACCCCTCTAATTGTACACTTTGATGGAAAGATCTTACCAGCTCTAAATGGCAACGATAAAATTGACCGCATTGCAGTGCTTGTGTCTGGGGGAGAAGTAAACAAGTTACTCGGCACTCCTGGTATTCCTTACGGTACAGGCTTATCTGTGGCAAATGCAGTAACAGGATGCTTAGAAGAGTGGAATTTAATTGACAAGGTGTGAGGATTGTGCTTCGATACAACCGCCAGCAATACTGGAAAAAAGAGCGGAGCTTGCACTCTGATAGAAAATAAGTTAGGGAGGGAGTTACTCAATCTAGCATGCAGACACCACATCATCGCAAGTGCGGTCTTAACTGAATGTCATAACTACTCATCGGGCCCCAACATCGCAATCTTCCAACGTTTCCAGCAGGCGCGGAATAATATAAATTCTGAAGATTATCTAACGATCGAGGAAGAAAGAACTTAAAGAGAAAGAAGTCATAGTGGATTTTTGTCAGAATCAGCTCATGAATATGAATACCCAACCTCGTGACGACTACCGGCAAATGCTTGAATTGGCAATAATATATCTGGGAGGTACTCCTCATAGAGGGATACGGTTCTATAAGCCGGGGGCACTCCACCAGGCAAGGTGGATGGCGAGAGTCATATACGCAATCAAAATTTGTCTTTTCCGCTCTCAGTTCTCTATGAATAAGAGAGAGCTCACGGCTATGGAGAGATTGGCTTTGTTTTCCGTCAGAGTGTACATTCGCGCATGGTTCCAGGCCCCTCTTGCTGCAGTTGCCCCTTCCAATGATCTCTCGTTTTTGAAGCAACTTACTTCATATGAGGACAAGCACATTTCCAAAGCAGCGGTCATAGCCTTCTCCCGTCACATGTGGTACTTAAGTGAAGTACTGGTCTCTCTCGCGTTCTTTGATCCGAATATAGATGTCTTGATGAAGAGACAGATGGTTCTAACATTATCTGAGAATGAGAGCTCAGGGTGATGTGTTGAAGAGGATCAACGTTGAACAAGAATCTTTGGCGAAAAGACGGTCGCTAACTTTGTTACAAAAGCATCTCGTCGCTTTTTCGAAATTTTGGGGATTCCAAGCGATTTTCTTGCATTCGACCCGGAAGAATGGGAAGGCAGACCTGACTATAATGCTTGTAGGGAGGTCGTACGAAAGTTAAAAGTTGTCAGCGACTTCGCGGAACGAGGAGTTGCGTTGATGCAAGAGTTCAACTCCATACTTACAAAGGATGAAGAGCAAAAACAGTACGTGCTGCCAGTTGTGGAAGAACATAGGCGCGAGTTTCCGGACGCGAAGAGGCCTCGACTGGAGTTGCTTGATAGAGAATGAACATTGAACAGTGAACAGACTGAAGTGAATACTGAATACTTGAATAATAAATACACATTATTGAATTTTTTTTATAACGTCAAATAAATACCACAATAACAATATTTTCCATTTTACAGTAGGTAGAGCATTTTCGTCTTATTTCACCTATGCGTAATATTGGACAATAATGATAAATTTCAAGGTCGATGCGGCACAGTTTAAACTTTTCCAATCTTACTTAAATTTTGCGTGTAGACAGTTTTCATCACAGAGAATAAAATGAAGAGGTAAGAGTTGAACATTTCATCAATTATTTTTTAAGGACCACCCTAATATATATATATATATATATATATATATATATCAAAGTAACATAATAATATTGTTTTGTCACCTGACTCACGCCACTGTGCGAATATTCATCCTTGTAAGACGTCGGGAAACGTGTAAATTAACTTCCAAGATCTGAGGATACCAGGAACCATTGTGAACTAAAGAAAAGAATGTAAAAATGAGCTAAATATTAAAGCTTTTGGTGTATTTTATCGACTGAGAAACTGTTAATTAATGAAAACATCTGCTTTAAAAGAGTTTGTTGCATAACTGAATGAAAACTTCCCTTATTTAATTGCCTATATGTGAGATTGCACGGTTTTCTTGCTCATCTGAAAATTTTAAAAATGTAGCAAAGCAGGTTTTCTATTAGGGACGACGAACTGTTATTTTTGTTTTTAAAATGCATGTTAGCGGAACCGTATTAAAATGGTTAACAGTTTATTCCCTTGTGCCCGAGAACCAGACTAATTTAAGAAAATGGCTCATGAACTTACTCAGCACAGTGGGGCCCGGGTGAATAGAAATTAAAGTTTAATCACTGATAGGGTTACCAACTTTCGTAAACCTGAAAACCGGACACTGATGGGCATCCTATGATATAACAATTACAAATTGAGCTACCGTAACTCATTCGATTGAGCGCTGGTTTGGCATTTTGGAGACCCGGGTTCGACTCCCAAGCCCTGCCGTCTTTACGAGTTTTCCATAGTTGTTTCCTCAGTCGCACCAAACAAATGCCAGGACGGTACCTTCAAATTAGGCACCTTGCCGATCCTTTTCCCTACCCAGTCCTGGCCTGAACCAAAGAAGCTTTAATCACATTCAATACATTGAAATCCAAGTTACGGGAACTTTCATTCGCGAAAAGAGCACAGAAATGAATACCAGTCATGTTGTAGCAACTTTTTACTTAGGACCTACCATAAGTAAGCATTCTAATAAACATACAAAGATAAATCAGTTTTATAGATTCTATCACTGATGAGAATTTCAAACTTCTCTTTGAGCAGTGTGCACACAGTCTAAAGGCCGCTTTAGACGACAGCATTTATGCTACGATGAATCTTACGATTACCAGTAGTGCCAGAGTGTGAAAGCAAGAATGCTACAGTAGAGCAAGATGCTATGGTATAAATCGACAACTTTTTTTTCTTTTTACGCTGGCACACTCCTATCGCTAAGATTCATCGTACGAGAAATTGTATTGTCTAAAGCGACCTTAAGACAAGGGCTGTTTCTCATGAAAGCTTGCGTAGTTTGCTTTGCGTGCGATTTGAGTGAATAGCCAATTGAAACACGTGACACACATACCTTACAATACAACAAGCAATAAAACACGCGTTGCAATTGGCTACTCACCCAAATCGCACGCAAAGCACGCTGTTAATGGTACAATACAATACAAACGAAAAGAAGCAGCCAAATGGTGTTAATGTTGATCTGGGCGGGATCCAGTGCAGATGCTTTCCCTAAATTTCCTTTCTTTCCTTCCCTAAATCTGCGTTTCTTTTGAGATTGCGCGATCTAGCGATTTATATTTCTTAGGATTAGAAGTAAGTCAGCCCGTGCGTGCCGCGACGTGCGCGTCTTGAAGTTGAAGTTGAAGTAAGTTCTTCCGCGAATTGTTTATAATCCATGAAAGAATTAAAATTCACAAACAGTTCTGCATCCAAACTTCAATACTTAACGGACTCGTCATCTCATAAATGTAATAATAATAATAACGGTGCTCCTTGTCAAAATTTTAGTGATGATTTCAAAATTTTAGATATGTTGGAGGCATATCTTTGAGGCATGTCACGGAACACCCAGTGGCTTTAATTGGCAGATTCCGGTTCTTACAACTCGCTCAGGCTAAAGCTAGTTTTATATTTAATAACGAAGTTTTAAGTACTAAAATATTTATTTGAGTGTTTAGCCTCTTACTGTGAAAGTCTGGGGGATTATTTTATTGGCATGATACGCTGCAATAGGTGACGATACAATTTAAGACTAGACGGGACAAAGCTCTGCGAGATGAGACAAGGACAGGTTTTCGAGACGAAACAAGCACAGGTTCTCGAGACAAGGTAAGCACACTCTTTCAAGATGAGACTCGATACGGGACATAACCTTCTGGAGGCAATATGGGTCAGTCTGCTGCCTCATCTCGTGGGCAACATTAATAAATTGAAGAAAGGCACTCGGAGATAAAATTATATTTGTTTATTTGAATTTTATTCATGACATTTAGGCATCTATGCCTGAAGCCGGGATACGGTAGGGAAAGGATTTAGGATGGAGTCGCCCAGGACGTTTTCAAGATACCATCCCGGCATTTGCAGTGTGACTGAGGGAAAAACCTGGAGAAACCACAGTCAGGATAAGTAGCCGTTGGGATCGACCCCAGGAACAACCATATGCTAAGCCAACGATCTAACAGTGAGCTGCGGATGACAAATTCTTGTTTATAACCTTCCTGTGATCCACTTCTCTCAGTTTCCATGAGAATGAACAGCTGAATCATGTGTATAAATAGATGTGGAAAATGAATGTGGAATGTGTTTGAATTAAGTGCAATTCCATTGCAGTTTTGATTTAATTTTCAGCTCGTTTCTTACACATTTAGCATACAAATTTACCGGTCTGTTTTGTCTTTCACTGCTTCCTGCTCCATTCGCTCTGTGAATATCTACTGTTACAGAATTCTGTTGTAAAATTGAGGAAATTACATGATTTTTACAACCGTTTATTATAGAAGTTATTTAGAAATACTTTCTATTCATTTGTATATGTTACGAACGAGAACTATCTTTAATATTTAAACGCTTGTTAAACGTTCTCTAAGAGATACTGCCTGTGAGGTATCCTCAAATGCATGTGATTCTTTAATATACTTCTCGTTTTATTTGCCTCCAAAACGACTTCGGATGCATAATTGCGTATCCTGGAATTATATACACTGCACGCCATAACAATGCAACACCAAGAAGGAGACATCAGATTAAGGCCAAATTTGCAGAATGTGTAGAGTATGGATAGGTAAACAGCTGACTAGTACAACAACTCCGTGACGCATCAGAGACGCGGGGTATGTCATCTAGTAACAGCAATCCAAGAAAGATGAGAGAGCTTTAGTACAGTGGCGAATGTTGGTGTGATTTGAGTCTGTGTATATATGGCCGAAATATGCGTCATCGTCGATTGCAGCAGCCATCCCAGCAGCTTTCCTTCTTTGATTACAGAAGAATTGTCGCGATTGTGGTTTCATAAGGACTGCGATAAGAACTCATCCTCTCTGTGCCTCGCCGTGTTCCAGCCGTTCTGAGCGCCCGTGGTGGCCCCACAGGCTACTGACCTTTGGCAGTTCTGTTCTGCTGTCGCCACGTTCTCACGCGTCGCACAGAGCGGTAAGTTTACTTCTTGTACTTTAAGGTATCTATCTGCCAAATTTGGGGCTACTATATTTTCTCTTTCTTGGTGGGTCGTTTTTACGGCGAGCAGTCTAAATACAAGGATCAATACTAACGAGTCAGTAGATTGTTAATAACGTGCTAGACGAGCGGATGTGCATCTAAGGACGGAACATGAAGTTTAACGCTAGCTCCGAACCACATGTGTCCTCATCGGGAATCGAACCTGAGACGCTTTGATTATAAGGGAACGAGCGTTGCCATCTCTTTTAAATATACATTTATTCAACAGTTAATGTATATGTTTATTATCCGGTTGGAACTATAATGCCCTTACAATTAAGTCTGGCCACTGACAATCTCGGGGTTGTCAAAAAATCTCAAAAGTTGGCAACATTGCAAGTTAATTGCGCGATTCCTATTGGAGCAATAGGGGAATTTTTACCCTCCACTGAAACAAACTACTTTGTTTTCTTCCTACCATTCAGCTTATGTTACTAAATTCATTAGTTTCACCATAATAAACTTTTAAACTTGACCTATTTTTTGCTTTTTCGAACTACTTGTTCTGAGGCCGGCCATTTTGAAAGGCTATAAATTGAAGGAAACATTTTTTTGAGTAAAAACAAAAAATATGGGTCTTAAAATTTTGAACGAAGATCCCATATAAAAAATATGAATGAAATCTGAGACCATGATGGGGACTATTTTACTCTTATCTGGACGATTTGAAATGGAACCAGTCATATGTAGTATTCGCTAAAATGCTTATTGGCAGCATTTCTTTCTCAGGGTGTCTCCGGGGGTATTATCCACAGACTAAATCAATCAAACCCTTCATTTGAAAACAAACATTATAACAACAAGGGTTTATTCATTATTCTACTCGAATTTATTAATTTCAGTAGATAAACTAAAGAAAACTAACCTTCACTGTTTTGAGCAATCTGGGAACAAGTACAGGTTAACTAGTACATGGTTAACATTTACGATTCACTACTCCAAGTAGCGGACAATGGAATCTGTGACAAATAATCTAGTTGGTCCTACGACAGGTAAGCCACTACTTGGAGCAGTGAATCGGAACTGTGAACCATGTACTCGTTAATCTGCATTTGTTCTCAACTTAACCGCCATTAATCTGCTCTGCGTAATCTTTGTAATATATATAGTCCAGTCAAAGTAGAATTTTTATTAGGTACATACAGTCCATAAACTTTTACAACGAGTTTATTTACACTAGTGTGTTCATTATTATATCAATACAAGTACATAAACTGTTTATACTTGTGGAATAGCCTTTAAGTGCTGCCCCGGATTATTTAATCCGTGCAATTATGTGAGAATTATTTTAGCTAATTCTAAGGTTCTAGGGTAATTCTAAAGTTAACTAAATGTATACAAATTAGCTACTTTTAGCAGTTTTTATGTTTTCTTAAATGTTAGATTAGATTGAGTGAGTTTGTAATGAAATCTAGTAATATAAATAAAACCTAAAGTTTTTGCACGCTCTAAAGTTCAATGAATGATGAACATTTTAATGCACGCCTACCTTCTTTCCGTTGAAGATTATAGGTATTTCACACTTACGACTCGTTACTCTACGTCTACGTAACGGTGAATCGATTCTCTGACAAAATGCTGAAACGGAATCGAATCACCGATACTTGCAAAACTCAATCGGAATTGTGAAATACTTCTAACCCCAAAAGTAACGAAGTTATCTCCATATTATAAGATTCATTATCCTCTCTAGTTGGGGCACATACTATAATAACTTGACGTAATAGATTTTTCCTAACGTAAAATTAAGCTAATCTACAGACGACTCAAAGTGCATTGATTAAGTTATCGTATGCGTAACTAATGTAGCCTTAACTGAAAGGCATTAGTTACAAATAACTAAAGTAGATAATTTACTCTTTTGTAAAGAAATAAGCTTACTGTCTTGTTTAACAAGTATTTTTGATTATTATTACATGCTTGTTTCAAAAGTTGTACATTTAATCATAACGAACTGTAGATATTTTTTCCGAATGGCGTAATGAACTATATTAACCCAACTTCCCACATACCTAACATAAGGCAAGTTAAAAGAAACTTGAAGCAACTATTTTACGTTCCTACCTCAATTAATATGTTAAACCAAACCTAAGATATAATTACTGGCAGAATGATGCGGGAGAGTAGCTAAAGTCCAACATATTTAGTGGCATATTATATTTCTAAAGCATTTTGCCACACCTGCTAGAACTTCAAAGTCAACTACATCGTAATTATGTTTTTTTACTTGTAAGATAACGTAGAAATTCAGTTTACATTCACAATTCTCGAATTAAAAATAGAACTTCGATAGGCAATATTACTGTTGATTTTCTTCATAATTTGATTATCTAGGTTGCCTTGGTAGCGTTGCACTAAAAGGTTACGCCGTCTTTCTGCTTTCACCCCCTCTAAAGACTTAAAATACCCTAAAACTTTTTCTGAAAGAAACAATGATTATTGTTGTGTACAGAGACAAAAATAAGAATTAATAATACTCCTAATATAAGCACTAATGTTTGTTTTACTATTTCTAATGTAAATTAACCTTACTTTAAATTACCTGAAGTGAACCCGAATTAACGGTAATAGTGTTTGTTTCTGCAGTATATCCCCAATCGAAAAAAGATCTTTTTCACGATCTACTTAGTACAGATAGAAAACTTGCATGGAGATTAAGGGCATAGTGGTAAAATCTTAAATTTAATAACTACAGTAAATGAAACCTAGTTCACAAATTTACCTTTTTCAAGCGTTTTGGAAGATCAAATACTGTAGGCACAGTGTCTTCCTTTAACCGTCGTCTGTTAACGTAATTGTTTAGAAAACATTTCTCTTCAAAATGAGCTGAACAAACAACACTTGTTGGACTCGGCTGGAAGTTCTTCCTTCCTAGCGCCAGAAGCCATTCTTTCAGAAGTTTGGCATTGCTGAAGGGGAACCTAGAATCAAAACGTGACAATGCATATTCGTCAAGGTTCACCATTGAAAGTATCCAACACATTTCATAATTCAATATCGATTGCAAGTTTCAATGAGCTATTTTATTTACGCACTATTTATTTTGAGAAACAACTAAAATAGTAAGGAAATAACTTCTACGAGGATAAATAGTCCTATTTTTATAAATCAATGGGCAATGAAAAATAATTGTATACTCCAGTTGTATCCATTTCCCCAAATTATTAGTATAAAGCGCCCTTTGGCAAAATATGGTTCAACAGCTAGCTGGCTGTGCAACAGCTATACTTTTCATAAAGATAAAGTCGAAAACAAGTGGGGCAGCTTTTCTGTACAATAACTCCTGTATATTTAAGAAAAATAGACTACATTTCACTAGACGCACTCTAGAAGAAAAATCATTACTAGCAAAGCGTATTGTTCTCTATAAATTTGGTTTTACTTTCTTGCTTCGCATTAATTAAATATTTCTAGATCAGGTTGGTCCACTTTAATGTATGGCCTGCAAAAATGTAAAATTTAAACGATAAATGTAATATTTCCAACGCAAAGCCCAACAAAGTTTCGAGTCCTGAAAGTGTGAATTGAGCAAAGGTGTGCAAATGGAGTGAGTATTAAACGTCATGTACATCGCGTATTATGAAAAGAAATTACCAAACCTAATTCTAAGTAATATGTTTCAACATTATTTCCGTGATTTTGTAACAAAATGAGTCATTCATAACACGATATCAAGCGTAAAAAACAGAGTTAGAACTGAAAATTTTGTTCAAATTGGTGTAGACTGGAAGTGTACAAACGAAATTAAGGGCCATATGCAGAGTCGTTGCGCGGGCTACTCAAGGAATACTTGAGAAGCACGACTATCTTGTAATGCATAATGACTATATTATGTTATCAACAAATGAAAATATACGTCTTTTATTTTTCTTCGATAGTGGCCTACTGAAAACTAATATTTCCTGTCAGAAGTGTGGTAATTCCTTCCATCTAAACAACAGTGACGACTACATTGACAAAACGGTTTTTCCGTGTAAAATTCGGTGTCCTGGAAAATGACTAACTACTTGCAAATGACATTTCTCATTCTACGATCGGCACCACACAGTGGTATATGGTGTCTGAATTAAGTAATACCCATCAAAAGTAGTAGATATAATTTAATACATTTAATGAAAACAGTACTAATTCACTACTGTGTTTGATCTCTCAATACCGATATTCGTTATTCGTGAATAAGTAGTTATGGGGTCAACTAAGTCAATTAATACTATATTCACTTCCTAAGTATTAAATAATTTTAGCCATTACTACTTGTCTTCACTAATTTAATAGCAAATCAAACTTCTTAAAGTTTGCATAAATTACTATCGCGTTAGAATAGATTACTTGAAACATCTTATGCACCATTTATATTACCAGTTAAAGTGTGATAATTTGGTTTCTAACATCTCTTTCAGAATAATTGGTTCTCAATAGTTGCGATTCACTGCTCATGTATCGGTGATTTGAATTTGTGACATAACCTATTCAAATCACCGATTCTTGGAGCAGTGAATCTGAGCTGTCAACTGTATACGCTTTAAACTATTTGTGTTCCTTATCTACTCCTAAGTTCCGCCAGCTACTGACCAATATTTTGCACTCAGACTTCCAGACACAACCACACAGGCATAGCTCTATTATAATTTAACGCGTAAACGGTTCATTTGATTCAATACAAGGTTCATTTGATTCATTTTTATCTCTCTTGTTTCTATTGGCAATCAAGGGACTCCTTCAATTAGTGGTAGATTAGATTAAATATTTTATGCACCATTTACATTTACAATAAACTGTGATTATTCGGTTAATAACTTCTCTTTCAGAGTAATTGGTTTTCAATAGTTCTGACACACTACTCCAAATATCGATGATTTGAACCGGGTTTCTAGGTGAGTCCGCAAATCTTTAACTTTACCTCAAGTGTTATTTTATTCATAGCGAACGAAGACGGGTTAGAAAAAGACAGGTTAGATTATTTTTCATTATACACAATGCACATCACCTTTACCAGCATTACAAGTGACTGATCCATTTATGGTTCCAAATGGAACGCCCGACGTATACTACAGACAAGCCTCTACGACAGTGGGGGCTGTTAATTTTATGCATTGAAGTTACTAAGAAATTTCACAATTGTATTTTTGTAGCCCAACGATATATGAGTGTATATGGGTTAACTCGGGATAAAGTCTATTACATCAAAGTATAAAAAACTTTTTAAAACCTATCTCCAAGTTTTAAAATTGCAATTGAAGATACAAGTCTTAGTAAACTGCAATTGAAGATTCAACTGTTACTTTGAGGTTTGTGTTTTAAGTAGTTTAACAAATATGAAGCACAAAGCTAGATTCGATAACAATAATGGATAAAGCTAAAATTAAAATTAAAATGTTGATGCCTACTTACCTTTCTACTAAAGAACTTTTAGTAGAGGGAAGAAACAAAAGAAAGTAAAACTAATGAAACTCGTGACTGGAGATGGCAGCTCTTATTACAAAGTTTTGGTAATTAATGTGTAAATTAATTGTAAATTATTTAAAAATAATTACAGTTTACTTTATCACTACTTAATACTTCAGATGACCCAAAGTTTTCTTTTTAGTTACTAACACGTAATTTCTTATATATTCAAGTTTTTTAAGAGCACTGGAAGCTTCTTAATTAGCTTTTACAAAGAAAGGCACCAGTTGAATTTTTCGTAAGTAAGATCAGAAAACTTAGTAGCTACTAAGTGATTTTCTCTAGAAAAGCTGAAAGTCTGACTTTCGGCTAAAATCATAAATTAAACGAAGAAACCAAAGAATACGAAATAGTTAGATAATAATTATTAAAGTTTCGTTACTGGTATTAATGAGGAGGGGTGGATTAATATTTAAAAGTATACTTTATTAACGAAATGAGCTCCTATAAGTCCCTGTTAAATTGAAAAAGCCATTATTTAAAAAAACAAAACGGAGCAAAATTGACAAATTAAAATCTATGTATTAAACACATACATTAAACCTAAATGGAAACTAATTATATGAAGATTACGTCCGGCATTTGTAAGTCCCTACCCTATACCATCTGTTTTCTTAAAAACTGAGTATCTGTCAGTCCCTTCGCTATAAAGATTTCAATAAATATTTTTCATTTCTAGTAACTTTTCAGAAAATATTGTCCCGTCTTCATTGCAGAAAAAAATTTCATGATTATTTTTAGCAGTTTTCCTTTTTTATCTTTTAGGATTCTTTGGTTGTGGAGTTTCCATAGTAACATTGCAAGAATACCATAATAGCCTTAGCCTTGTCATTGTTGTTTCATGCTTTATTGTACAAAGTAATGTAGGCCTATTGTTGGCAGGGCTGTAGCCAACAAGTTATCATAACAATGGGGCTAGGGCCACATCTTGTATTTTTGGAAGGGGGAGCAAAGTCCGATTTTAGCGGACCTTCTAAGCGCACAACGCCCCTCATTTGGTACCTCCCAGTACGGCGCGCCGGATCCTAGCACAAAAATTACTTTCATTAAATGTCTTGAATCCCTTCTTCGCCCGTTCTCCTTCGGTGTGTTGATAATTGAGGCTATTCTCGGATGCAGGTTAATGACTCTAAGGTGAGCAGAAAGTGATTTTCCATTATCTTCCATCAAATGGAGATGGCATCCTAGTGCGAGGCCTACAGTCTAAAACGGATTCGGAACGACTGTGTTTAATGTGTTTTCACCGGGAATCGAAAACTAAACTCCTTGATTGTAAGTTAAACAGTCAATAATGGACGTTATAGGGGTCAATAAGGAATAAAATGCTGGAAAGCTGGTGGAAACAAATGTTATTTTCTTCAGAAAAGTGTCCTTAAGGATCCACCTTGCGTCCGCCGCCACATTTTAAACGTTTTACAAACTTTCAAAATATAAGAGCATTATCAAAAATTTGAGAACATAGTGCACTAGTATTTTACAAATTACTATGAAATACAATGCGTAGCGATCTCTAGATCTTCTCCATAGATGAGCGATGACATTTCAATTAAATAATGACGTCATAATCTTTGAATACTATCACTTATCTATGGAAAAGATCTAGAGATCGCTGCCCATTGGATTTCAAAATAATTTGTAAGTACTAGTGCAATATGATCTAAAATCTTTGATAGTGCTTTTAGATTTTGAAATATTTTCAAAAATGTTAAAAATTTGGGGGTGGAAACGAGGACTGCCCTTAATAACGTGTTAGTTTTGGACCCTCTACCACTATCCTGCGCCAGAATTTTTTTTTGTAATTATGTCGCTTGAATAGCTTTTTTTTTTTTTTCGTCAACTGTGTTACGAAAAATGTTCTACACAAAATTCCGTACAGGAAAGGTTATTTCTATTTTAAATCTAGGATGCACCGTTTAGTCGCAATTCTGCAGTTTTTCCGCACACCGTTTTCTAACAGCAAAATTTAATGTTAACTTTCTTGTCTCACAACTTAGGGTTCATATTTCCCAGTGAAGCATCAATTCTAAACATCCTAAGGGAAGAAATCGTATATTCAAGTGATAATATCTACTGTAAATATTAGTAATTATGTAATAACTTTGTATTTAGGCACTAACTCAGAACTTGGTTTTGTGGGGAGATCGAGCTCTGTCTAGATGTGAAATTTATGCATATAATTTTGCCCAAAATGATACTAATTTCACACACACACACA
>JAGDQP010044606.1:3131-15844 GCA_022664845.1 Lepisma saccharinum
TTGGAAAATGTAGTCGAGGAATAACCTTGAGTTCTAGAATTCAGACGTTTTTGACACACTTCTTTTAATTCAGAAGACTTTGCTTTTTCGCTATTGATAGCTTAATTTTACTTTAACACTTATACCCCTAATATTCAAAGAAATAGAAGAATGTTTTACGAATTTCCACAAAAGATAGAAACGATAGCATGTATTATGTGGACGCCACACGAATATGATCAGCAAATACCGTTCAAGACACTTCACAGTCACAGAAAGAAAGAAGTTACGAAAATTACTAGAGTTGGAAATCATTATTTCCAACTTCTCAGTAAGTTGAGTCAGTATTGATATCACAATTTCCAAGTTCTTTAGTTTGAATCAAACCCCAATTTTTTACTCAGATATAGTTCTGGATTTTTTTTCAGCTATGATAAAATACTACCGTTAGTTTGTGGATATTTCCAGGTATCCCTGAATTATACAAAGTATACGTAATTAATGGATATTTCACCCTTTACTAAAAGTAAGGACTACTCAGAAACAACCATCAGCATTCATGTCCATGGTGGTATTTGCACCCGCGACCTTGCAGACATTGGCCTACCATCTCAGACCGTACGACTACCTCGGTGGGCAACAAACTGAGCTATAGTTGCTTGTAAATAATATTAACAAATATTACAAACACGAATTTGCAGGCAGGACAAGGAACCTATAGAAACAAACTGATTAACAAACTTGTTTATGTTTTCAAAGGTCAATGCAATGATAGACCGTATTTGTTTGGAAGCTTCCGACGTCTTCCTTGGACTCAACTGAATACTGATTAATTGACTTTGCATTTATATTCACGAGAGGACGTTCAGAGGTTTTCCATTGAGGGGTTCACGAGTGAAGTAGAACTGATCTCACACATCACTGAGTTTGAAAACAGTCTCTCATTTTATATTGTTTTAGTGTTATTTTTATTTTCATAATTTCCTTAATCGAAAGAGACATCCTCCATCTGGATTTCCCAATGCCTACTCATCAATAGTAGTTGAGGGTGCACCGTTCTCTATCTTATTGCTCTTGTCTAGATGAAAGATTCTACCTAACATTGAATTATTATTAACGTTTTAAACAAGACCGTAAGCTTTTATGGACGGGACCTACAGTTTTTTTTGGTAAAGTGGGCTCGGAACCACTCCGTTCAGTGGTCTCCGGCGGGAATTAAACCCGTTACCACGCGCACAAAAAGCGAGTGCACTAAACTCACTGTCACCCCGAGGTCTCTTCCGTACATAAGTGAAATACTAAATTCAGAATAATTTAATGCTAGTTTAAATCAATTACAAAGATCAAGCATATATATACAGGGTGTCGCTGAAATAATAGTGAAAACTTCGGGAGGTAATTATTTACATTAATACAAGAAAAAAAAGTCCCTTTGAAGAAATTCCGAATTAGTGTCGGAGGTACAGGTCACAACGGCAGGGCCACAAATGACGTCATAGCTCGACACATGATGACGAAAAACGGTGTCGGGTTAGCAAAGCACACTCGAAGTAGTGCCCAATACATCTATTTAGATTGCTTAAATAGATATTTAAGCCATCACTTGTCGAGATATGGCGTCATTTGTGACGATGCTGCTGTGACTTTAAACGCCTGTAGCTTCGACGCTAATCATATTTCGGAATTTCTAGGAAGGGACGTTCTTATAATCACCCCCCGAAGTTTGGACCTTTATTTCAAGGACACTCTGTCTAGAAAATAATTTACTTTTGATTTTTTCCCTAATGCATTTATCTTAATCTTACAAATTTATTTTTGTTCTTCCCAAAGCATTCAATTATCAATGTTTAAATTACTCATATTTGTTTCTCTAGTCAGCATTCTGTCGCTTTCCAGCTCTGTTGATAAAAGTTCTTTTTATTTATTTTTGTATTCCAGATACAGTTCAATTCTGACTTGTTTACAATAGATGTAGTAGCAACAATAACAACAAGGCAGGGGCGGACTGGGTATATTAGGGCCTAGGCCGCGGTTACCAAGGAAGGCCCTCAGACTATTACACCGTATATAATTACAATTATAATCATGAAGAAGCAATGAAGTTGATGCACTGCATCACGTGACACCGGGAAATATTCAAGGTCCGTCAGCAACTTTGTAGAACTTTATACAGGTTACCTCCATCCACACAATGTAAACAAATGACGTCATTGTAGCCTCATTGAAATTTTTCTGTCAATCTTGGAGTGTTCGATCCAAGTACGACCTGTGTTTGCCTAAACGTTGAAATATTCCCTCTTGTGTCAGCCTTCAAACACTGATCGAACACTCCAAGATCGATAGAAAAATTTCACTGAGACTACAATGACGTCATTTCTTGACATTGTTTGAGGTAGCCTGTATAAACTTCTACAAATGCTGCTGATGTACCTTGGATGTTTTTACCGGCACCACGTGATCAAAACACTTCTGTGACGTAACGCGAATCAACCTCATACAGTAGACGCAAAAATAATAACTTGGTCGCTAAGGAAGAGGCATTGCTCACTGCAGAGCTACGTCTATTCTGAGCAGGCCCTACTCTAAAACGTCGTGCATTGTCTTCTGATTAGCAATCACGTTATTTGGCGTCTACTGTAGTAATTACCTACACCATTATTTTCAATCTCGTACTTTATTGGCATTATCGCCTACTGGACATGATTGTGATAGAATACTTTTATTCCAGAGCTGGATAGAATTATGGTATTTATGCTGGCGAAAAAAAATCCATGTCAACACTGTAGCCTAAGCTCCAAAAACGAAGCATCTTTTCTGTTCTAAATGACCTTGATATTTGAACTAGGCAAAAGTAAATACATTTTAAAAAATGCGCTGTTTTTCCATTTTTGAGTTATCAAATATAGACCTACAAGATGTGTTAACATCCATAAAGGACCAATCAGCCTGTGGTTAAATATGGGCCCAGCTACAAAGCAGGCCTCAGCCTTCAACGATGAAAGGGCCCCAACTGCCCAAGGTAATGAAAGAGTGCCCAACATAATGAAAAAAGGGCCCAGGGCCCCAACTGCACAATATAATGAAAGAAGGGCCCAAGGCCCCAGGCACAAACAAAATCACAGTTTCCAATAATAAAAGACCATATTGAAAGATGGGTCTAGCCACAAATCCAGTAACAAAAGGACCCTATTGAAAAAGTTAACTTACTGGTGGAAGGTGTATGTTGGCACGATAATAACCAGTGATCTACAGAATTACACCATTATTCTGTTTTAGCTTTTCTCTCTTTTTCTTTCTTTATTGTTTTCATTATTTTTTTCCTGAGAGGGCCTAGGCCGCGATTGCGGCCTAGCGGCCCTGGCCAGCCCGCCCCTGCAACAAGGAAAGCATTTAATAAAAATCGGCCCGGATCTTATTCACAGTAGTATTACAGCGAAACCAGGGAAAAACTCAGTCAGAATGGCCGGCTTAGGGAATCTAATCCAGGTCCTCCCGATCACAAAGCAAGCACACTACTGACTGCTCAACCTCATCGGTCTTCCTAGTTTGACCTTCATTCGGAATAGCTAGAGAACCAATATTTTGTCCACTATCATCACGATCTCTGTTGTGGGATATTAAATTTCATCTTCAGAAGTAACTGCTGCAGGTCTTTCAAGTTAAGTTCTTTTCATGCATTTTAAATTGCTTCTTTGTTTTGTTTTACTGTATTATTTATCTTCTTTAACAATGCTCAGAAGTTGCATTCTTCAACTATGACTTCAAACGCGTCTTTCATTTCACAATTTCTGCATCATTTACGTCTTTAACTAGTTATGTTTTGTTTTTACAAAATTACGCATCTCTCACATTCTACATTACGTCTCTTCTAGTTTCAGCAGAATTTTTTCACTCTTTTGCGTATCCATATTTCAAATTCTCCCATTTTATGTTTCTTACTCTTTCGCATACGTTACGTTTCTATTCCATGCATATATCACAATATTCAATTCAAAACATTTAATCCATCTTTTCTCAACTCCGTGTGCATTGATCCACAGAAAAGACTCTTCTTCTTAATGATTCGTCATCGTCATAACTAATTTTCTTTACATTTCTCACCACCACTTTATAATACTTTCGAGAAACCCCAAATTCGATACTACTTTCTCTCTTCCAATTTTTACACTTGATGCGATTTTCTCTGTTGTAATTACCATTCTTTTTCGTTATCTTTACGTTTATCCTTGTTGCAAGTTCCTCCCTGCTACGTTTTTAGCTCTTTTCACATCGTATTGTATTTTATATATTCACATTTATTTCTTTTATTTACATTTGCGGAATTCGATAGACTTCCGCACATGTCTATGGTAAGGAGAGACAAGATGAGGTAGGTCCTACCGAGCGTGTGGGAGATACTGGAGAGCAATAATGAATATGTCAGCTAATTCGTCAGTCAACAAGACGAGAGTGACTGCAGTGAGGAGGGAATTGAGTGTATATTGAGTGTGTCACGAACGAGAAAATGTTTGAATAAGTCTTTGATGTAATTTTCAATGTTTGTCAAGACACCAACAGATAAGTACTGTTACTGTTAAGTGATTAGTAATTTTAAATGCTGCAGACTATCTATCTAAGGTGAAATACTGTTATATTTCTTTTTAATTATTATTTCTAACAGACTACTGAGCTAAATCCAAGATGATACTTTAAGGGTAAGATCAGGTACCAGGTTTTTATAGGCTCTTCCCATGTCCGTTTAATGCATTTTTTTTTTCATTCTTTTTTCGTTTGTTTGTTTGAGAGTGGTTCGGAGGAGAAGTAGACGACACTTTTGTAAGATGATAACACGAATGGAAAACAAAGACTAAACCATAATACCAAATTCTTAAGACAGTAATCTATTTCATATTTTCGTGTTCTAACAACACTTCCTGCATTTGTATAACATTTTGCTTTAATCTGTTTTTTATTGGTAAATTGTAGTTTTCATCATTATAATAACAGAGTAGATATAACACACAATATGTGATTTACACAATCCCTTCTTGATCCACATCATACCCCGCCCTACTCCTTTCACGTGATAAGATGAGAAATTTCTAGCTTTTCATTTACATTACAGAAATGAAAAAAATAACTTGTATTTTTTTTTCTTTTAATTACTATGAAAGTTAATATTCTGATGTAGTTAATTTCTATTTTGTATTTTCCTATGGGATGTCTAAGACTTTTACTAATTGTATTTTCTGGTGTTAACGTCATTGAACTTCACTGATCGTGGGGTCCCATGTTCGATTCCCGGTTGTGCCAAAGGATTTCTTCCAAATCGGGAGGGCCTCAAACGGTACCCACCCAGTATCGTGATGCAATTGGGGAGCTGCTGCGAATAAAAGACTGTGGCGAATAAAAAAAAATACAGTAGTTGAGAGCTTCGGCTCTCCTCTCCCAACGCGTCTGGTCAGCGCTCAGCGGCGACCTGGTAGCCGTGTGAGTTAGGGCGACTCAAAGGTCCTCGATTTTAATCCCAGCTAGGGTATGGATGTTTGTGATTGTGGATTTTAACTAGAACGTGACGAATAAACGTGACGGAACGAAGTCGGATGTTACTAGAATGATCCATGCAAAATATTTTTTTACGTCTTGTCATCATGGGAGCAGTAGCCCAACTCCTCCCTTTGGGAGAGGCCTCATCCAGTAGTGGATTGAATATGGCTGTGAATTGTGTATATATATATAAAGAAGAGAGAGAGAGAGAGAGAGAGAGAGAGAGATAAATAAATAAAAGGAGGATACAAGCACAGGAAATAGTTTCTAATACTTTTATTAGTTCTAAAGCATCACAAAGACTTTGGGAACTTGGATGAAATGAAATGAGTTTAAGAAAAAAGCTCTAATTTGCGGAAACATTTCTTTTAGTATTACTTTAAAGAAACGTTTTCGTAAACTTTAATTTTAGTATCCCCCTTACTTTTCATTTTGCAACAAAAATTATTGTCCCTTGTAATACTTGTAACTAACGACTACTTGAGATAATTGGAAAGCAACATAGTTCTTCGTGAAGGGAGGAGCTTTTGATAATCAAGAGAACTCGGAACTATGTGAATTAATCACTAACTTCTCTCAAGAGGGCGGGATAAAGGGGAAACGAGGGGAAGCGTTCTGTTTTAACTCTGGAAGGGGATCTAGATAGACTAGCTAGCTGCTTGTGTCGATGACTGGTTGGGGAAATGGTGTTTGGTTTTAATAACACCAGATGGCTCTGGTATTTTCCTTGCCGCTATGTTGTCTTGTGATTTTGCTACGATTACATATATATATATATGTGTGTGTTATGTTGTATCTATCTAGTGCCTGATAATGTAAAGTGGAAGTCGGAAGATTGCTCAAAGAGATATGGAAAACAAAAGACTGATATGTTACAGCTGTATTTTTTTATCTCTCTCTTTTTCATCTAACTTTACTCGTACAAGGTAATTAACTGGTAAATTGCACGTTCTCTTTATTGAGATACAGTTGTTGAAGCAGAGAGAGGAGGTGGAAATGGTTACAACACTTTAACAATAAAACTAGGCCACAGCAATCAGACACGTATCCAGAAGTTTGTTTTGGGGGGGGTCCACGGGTTCCTGAGAAAGAGGGGGACACGAAATGTGTATTAAATATGTACCGTACAGTATAATTACGTCTAAAATTATAGATACTAATTCTGCCTAAACCTCTCAATTGGGGGGGGGGGGGGCCGAAGCCCGGACTCCCCGAAATACGTTTCTGGACGAAATGCAATTATTACAATTTAAAACACTTCTTTCTCGAACACTTTAAAGAGTACAGTTTTGGTGACTTATACGTATATTTGCACAGTACATTTTGTGCATAATACATTTTATCTACATAAAAGATGTGTGTGTTTGATGATTAAATAATGTTATTAAAAGCCTTCACGTACGATCATATGATCCATCATGCTTCTACTCAAATTTCAAACTTACCAAAGGTATTTCATTCTTATATGATTAGTTAAATAAACGTTTTATGTGTATTTCTGTTCTATTCGTACGTCCGGATAAAAGTATTCTCTCAGTGCATATGCTGATAAACTCCGGCTCACTCATTTTGACATCGAGCTTCCTGAATATGGGACGAGAAACCTACATAACAGATTTACTCTTCCTCGTAGTTTGATTGGTTAAAACAGCAAGCTGAGGTTTATCCTGCATACATCAAATGTGTATTCTTCCCTGCACTGTTAAGAATTAAAACAGGCAAGCAAACCGGCTGCCTCGAAATTTGTAGTAATTTTAATGACGAAAATGGGAGACTTTTGTAACTGAATTGAATTTTATTTACGACCTTTAGGAATCTAAGGCTCAGGTCAAGTAGACTTTTCGAGTTCTACGAATATCTCAACTTTTTTTAACAGAGTGGTCATATTTTATAGTTCAGTAGGGACATCATTTGGATTTACAATCGGGAGCACTGTTTCTTTCAGGCATGCTTTCGGGGGGAGGGGGGCGTTGCCCCCTCCGGAGATTTTCAACCGCTCCCCCGAAAAAAATAGTCTCAACACTTGCCTTACTCATACGTATACAGAAATACTACAATAGGTATATAAAAGCACATTCTATGAACATTGTTCATGTTATTTTGAGGTTAACTAACAAAAAAAAAAAAAAAACCGACATATTGGTAAGTGAAAGTATAGTTATGTTATATTTTAGTACATTGGAGTCGAATATACATTATTTATAATTGTTGTGAGCACGACCCCCCGAATGAAATCTTCTGAAAGAAACAGTGATCGGGAGATCCTAGATTTTATATTAGCAGTCAACCATCCTGACTGAGGATTTTTCCATGATTTTTCCTCATTTATACGAGGTAAATGCCATAATGATGCCTTCATCTTAGGCCCTGGTTGACTATCCTTTCCCCTACCATATCCCGCCTGTATCATAGATGCTTCAAGGCCATAAATAAATTGAAATTCAACAGATTTTTTTAAAAAAAATCTAGCTGATTATTGCGATATATATTCCAAATTCTTTTGTCTTCGCAATTTTTTGCTTATCGGTAAAAACATCTGAAGAGTAATCTTAATTTATAAAACCCTTAAGAATCCAAAAAGATTTCGGCTGAATAATATTCTAGAATCTGAGCGTATTAATAACCCTAATGTGAATCTCAATAACAATCGATTCATATTCTTGGAAATAAAGTTTTGATTTTCCTTAGCAACGTTAGTGGAAATTTCCATTCAATCAATTTCGTTACTCTTTTTTTCAAGAAAGTGACTGAAATTTTTTGACAGTGCAGGCTATAACAGAACCGTTTGTGTGTGAAAATGCGCACAAAATAAATGTCTTCCAATAATGATCGGCATGTCCATGAAGTTGGCAGGGCACCTACGGCAGGCCCTTACTTCGATTTCACACGTCGTTATTGCTCGTTAGTACTGCAAAAATTGACGTTAGTGATCCAAAGATAATGCCTAATATTTACAAAACCACTATGGGCCTGCTAACTTCATGTCAACAGGCCCACATCCCAGTTTAGTCCACCAATGGTTAAACCATTTTCACAGGAACAGCATCAAACAAAGAATTATAGGAACACATACGTATATCTTACCGTTGAGCAACGAACAAATTACAAACACTCTATTTGACCATTTGTATGTGTGTGCGCTGTCATGTAAACCCTTGGTAATGGCACCCACTATTGAATTAGTGCATAACTAATAATTGCATGTCAGTACTACGTGGAATTGGGAAAGAAAAGCCTACCAAAGACAAAGACAACAGTGGAATGCCAGAGTGGATTCAGAAGGATCAATTTGCTATTACGGACTAGCTATGATGATGACGATAATGATACGAAGAAGAGGGAGAGGAAAAGCAGGAAAAGAAGAAGTAGAAAAGCACATAGCTGCTGCGGTTGCCATTACTAAAAATGTTTTATGTCTCACAAAGTGTTTCATGACTTGTTATTGAGAATGTCGGACACGAAAAGTGCTTTACTTATCATACGAGTAAATCTCCAGGTTAATTTGTTCGATATATGTATTGTATATAATGTGCGAGTGTATGTGTTGTGTTGTGACAAATAGTGCTCACACATGCAACTCTTCTATACCTTAAATGAAACAGTACATAAAAACTTATACTGTATGTTGTGGAACATTACAAACGCTATTATGAAGACTACATAGACCTACAATCTTCTCTATCTTGAATTTCCCTTCTCTGAGTCATTTCGTTTTGAATTCTTGTTGTTAATATTCTTGTTCTACAGTCATTCGATTTTCAATAAATATTTATCATTCAACGAATTCCTTGGACACTCCTTACACGAAATTTCATCAGCTACGTTTTATCTTTCTTCGACACTCTAACGTCAGTCTTCATTTTAGGACCTGACTATCACGCAAGTCAACAAAATTATCCTAGAACGGACTTCAGAATTACCTTACAATGATTTACGTTGGATTTTTAGACAACCTAATAGGTAGACAGAAACTGATTTCCGATTTAAGTTTAGCCCTCACGATATATCCAGGTGTTTCAAATCTGATGACTCTAAAACTGGCAGGACATTTTCATCTGGTTAACTTTCTCTATTTTCAGATTTTTGCGTTAGTGTTTCAATCATAGAAAGTACAGAGAAACTGACCAGGTTTGAACTTGAAGTCAGTAATCCCGACTACCATTCATCGGGCCGTTTTAACCTTGTGACGCTAGAAAATGCAGACCATTTCAATAAAATGAGCTACTTGCAGTTCAGTCCTTCAGCTTTTCCGTATGGTGTTTCTGTATACGTCTCTGAAATTGCGCATAGAACTCGGACTTTTTAGTATTTAGGGTGGCGATGGTATCGAGACGAGACGAGACTGGCATCAGTCTCGTTCTCGTCTCGAATTTTTTAGGATAGTCTTGGTCTCGTCTCGATCTGAAAATTCCGGTCTTAGTCTTGGTCTCGTCTCTATTGTAAACCTCAGTCTCGTCTCAGTTTCGAGTCTCCACACGTTAGTCTCAGTCTTATCTCGAGAGTCTCGAGAGACAATATACTTTAAAAATTTGCCACCCTTGACTTGTTTGAAATTGGTACGCAGGTTTTCCGATCTCAGTACCAGAACAAGAATATTAATATTATATGAACATAGTTTGCTACATTGTTAATTAGGAATCTAGTTTAAAGATAATATTCTGAAAAAGAGAGAAAAATATTACGATATTAAAATAATATAAAGCTTTAGTTTGGATATATCACACATTGCACTGTTTCTAGATTAGAGTTTGAAATTCTCCTGATTTTGCCTTGTTAGACTTCACGTGATACGACAAGTATATTTCAAGCTTGAAACAACCTTGATTTTTGCTAGATAAAATATGTTTGAACTTAACATCCCAATTTCAAGCTTGATTATCCCTTGCCTAAACAAGGCACTTCATGCCTATGAAAAATCAAGCACGATTCAAACTTGATTCAATCTTTTTGCTTGACACGACAAGCTTGTTTCTAGCTTGTTGGTTTGACGTTTCAAGGCCAAAACAAGCTTGATTCAAGATGATTTTGCAATGTGGGATAGAATACCAATAAGTGAAATCCATGAAAATATTTCTATTGTGAAAACGGATCTACGTTATACAACAAATTGCAAAATTGGTATACGTAACATTTACGTTTTGCTATTTCTAACTTATATTTAAATTGACTGAATAACTGTTACGTTAAAAACGAAAAGTTTTAATTGTAGTCGTAATTTTCTACCAGATTTAAATAAATAGATGAACGTATACTGTTAAAGATTTTCCTAAACATTCCTGAGAAAAGCTGGGCAACCATAGCTACCTGAAATTTACAGTAATTTGTCTAATAAAAGGCATTGATCATACAGTTCTCAGGAATGTTGGGAGCAAAAAAAAAGAAACAGAAATCTGAAGATTTGAACACGGGTTCTTTAGTCGTCGTACTGACTGCTCTAAATTTCCAGTTAAAAGAAAACAGTGTATAGTGTTAGAATTATGTTGGTTGAATCCTGAACATATAAATTAAGTTGATGCCACGACTTACGCCATTTTATTCATTTATGTAATTGTCAGTTACGGTTCGGAATTCCAATTCACTCAAAATATTTCCTCTTTCAACCTATATAAAAACTGATGAAATGGTGGCAGCAAACTCTTGATTAACTCTGTATGCACGGTTACTCACATCGAGCTCTACGAAGCGATACTGGAGTGACTACTTAGTGTTGAAAGATAGACGTCAGAGCCAATATTTAAACCCGATTGTCCACTTCCAGTCTAAACCAATATGGACCAAATTTTCAGTTCTAACTCAGTTTTATACGCTTCTTATCGCTGTGTAGCTCATTTTTTGGTTTAAGTCTTAATTCCTGAATTATTCATATAGTAGTATACCGTACTCTGCATATAATAGAAAATACTGCAAATAATGTTTACTTTTTTTGCAAGAATAAATAAAAACAGGCCACACCGCGATATCAAGCGTAAAAAATTTAGAACCGAAAATTTGGTCCATATTGGTTTAGATTGGAAGTGGACAAACGAAATTAAGTGTCCTCTCCGCTCTCTGGCTTCATGTATTCATGAAATTTTCAACGGCGGCAGTCAGTCCAGTAGCGCTTTTAGATAGAGGTCATTGGGCAGTGACGGTGAGTGCTATTGTTTGTCCCGTTGCGCAAAACACACTTTGTTAAGGTATTTAATTTTTAATTCAGTCACTCTAAAATATCGAATATGTAATAATATTCTACCCCTCGGAGTTCAAAAGAAACGATAGTTTTCTTTTAGGAAGAGAAAAAATACTTCACAAGAGTTCAGAGTTTAATCTTGGTGTTGTAATTCAAGCGCACCGCTTTAACGCCTATCTCGCTACATAACCTCCCCTCCATTAGATGCTGGACTGACATTTGTAATACCAATTAGCACAGGAGTTCAGAAGTTGCACTGGAAAAGCAAGCCGAACGTGTCTGCTTATGCCTCCCTTCCTTAGCTTTCCATTGCTTCCACAAGGTGGCATTTGTGGCGAGCAAGCGACAAGACCTTCTCCCAGAATGGAGAAAATCGTCTGCTAGTTCCCTTCATTTACTTGCAGTTTTTTTTCTCTCTCTCTCTGTCCGTGTGTGTATGTGTGTGTTGTGTGTGTGTGTGTGTGTGTGTGTGTGTGTGTGTGTGTGTGTGTGTGTGTGTGTGTGTGTGTGTCTGCGTGTGTGTGTGTTGTGTGTGTGTGTGTGAGAGAGAGAGAGGGAGCGTGTATGTGTGTGTGTGTGAGCGTGTATATGTTCCTTCCTGCTTTAAACAGAGGTGTTAACACAGAATGCTGAATCTCGCGCGCGACTTTCTGGATATTGGAATGACTCCTTATAGTGTCCGAAGATAGACGCCAGAGCAAATCGTATGCCAACTTCCAGTCTAATCCAATGTAAAACAAACTTTCAGTTCTAACTCAAGTTTATAAGCTTCTTATCGCTGTGCGACCCGTCATTTATTTAAGTTTTCAATCCTGAGTTAGTCGTAAATAGTATCCGAACAAAAACACCAGAGGTGCAAAAAGTGGAGCCAAGTTCTTTAGCCGTAAAAAGGTGTGAAATGGGAGACGGATGAGCCAAGTTCCTTGGTGACAGCATGTAACAGGAACAAAGGAACTTGGCGCGAGCTGGCAACAGCCTTAGGGTTGGTGGCGTTGGACGTAGTGGGTTTTAGGATCCCCACCATCCTTATAGCTTGAGG
>JAGDQP010044607.1:467-15844 GCA_022664845.1 Lepisma saccharinum
CATAATGATAATTTTTTCCCACAGAGATAGAGAACTAGAGGTCACCTTTTCCCCGCCGTTTCGTTAAATTAACGAAATTAAATTACCGGTTAATTTTATATAGTTTTGTAAATGCTTCATAGATAAATGAAATTAAGCAAAAAATTAAAACGTAGTGCCCTACACAATGATTTTTGAGTGCAATTATTTCCTTATGATTCTGTCAGACACCACCGTTGTTTGATAAGTAGGAAAATCGAAGTGTTAGCACGAACAAATTTTCTTTCCAGCCTTCTTATATTGCAGAAGTATTTAAAGAAGTCGTAACTACTAACTATATCCCTGACCAGAAAATCATATTGTCTACGGCACTTCAATCTGCACTTTTTCTGAACTCTTACATTATGAGATGTTTACGATTTCTTTTTAAAAAATAGCTGATAATTTAATTCATCTCCGTAACTAGTCATCCCACTTTAGTTTGAAGTTCAGATTGTGTTTTGTCCAGAGTTTGGACTTATAGGAAGTCATATTTAAATGGCAGATCCTTGCCCAGTCATTACCCTTGCCCATGTTTAACCAGAGGCAAAGTCATCAATCCACTTTGATTGAAGATCTGTTTCTATGTGTTTTATTTTCGTTAAAATTCGTTGCACCAGAACAGATTGATATTTGAATTATTTGTTTATAGTAAGGTTTTTTGTGTAATAGCATTTTAAATATTTTATAGTGATACTCTTCCACAGCAACTTCCACGTATCTGTAGCCTCAGATCGGATATTCCTTATCCTGGGCCGCAATCTCGAAACCGTTCCAGTACCTTCATATTTTTTTCGACTTTTGACGTAGGTGTGCCTGAATTTTAGCTAGTGTTCTTTGGGTTTTGCATGCTGAGAGCTGTTTTTGATTCGCACGAAGAATTTTCAATTTGAACTTAAAATTATAGGTAATAGAACAGGCGATTTAACACGAGAAATTGTGTTGCTGAAAGTGTCTGTACAGAGAATTTGAATTTTCATAATTATACTATCGGGCTGGTGGGGGTGCGTCACGGGCATAGGGGAGTGAGTACCACTGATGTAACTATAGCATATATTATGTAACCATTGATGTATTAGCACTACAACATATAAAAAGATAGTTGTGTCATCTCCTACCCCTAGTCAGAAATTGCGGCAAAGGTTCCTCTTCTATAGACTTCAATGCGCATAAGTATCAAAAACACTAAATTCCCGATGTTTTCCGGAAACTATTATTGGCTCTTTAAACGAACCTTAATTAGTTCTACAATATATCAAAAACTATTTGAGGTTACCTTCTATCGTTGGTTCGGAAATCCCGAGAAAGTGCGCCCCTCCCATATGCTTCCATGCTCTTGCTGTAATACCCTTGACGGTTAGATTAAGTAAAATAATGTCCCACCATTCTGTAGATATGCAAACAATGATCTTCCGTATAAACAGCACCGACAAATATTACAAGTAGTAGGTTCTCCTACGTCGAGAGAAATCACACATCTTCATCACAAGTAATATATACACTGTTAACCAAATATGAACATGTATAGCAAGTATACTTAACTTAAATATAGTAACCTCTACAATAAAATTTCTTGAAGTTCGGAAACAGACTTGTCATATATTCAACAACAACATATCACTACTACAATAATTACAAAACGGTAACACAGTAAACAGTCCTACTGCAAACGAAACAGTAAATCATCGTATGAGCAGCTGATTCTTAGCAACGTTGCCAGGTCTCGTTTTTACTATCGTAGAAAAGCTGTATAACTACTAACTTCAAAAGTCACTAGCTTTACTCCAGCCCTAACTGCCAAAATCACTAAGTTACCAATGTTTTCCAGGAACGATTATAGGCCACTACGACGGAACTTAAGTAGGTGTACAACATATCAAAAGATAGTCGAAGTCACCTCCTAGCCCTTCTTCAGAAATTTTAAAATACTGTCTTTCACCTTATACTTCAATGTTAATTTAAAGTGCCGAAAAAATACCTTGCCGATGTTTGGCGGGAAAAAAAATATATATTAATCAGGACGAAGCCTATTTCCATTTCCTATAACTTTCAATTGGTCGCGTTTTAGGCACGCAACCCCCTATAAACTGGGCAAAGCCCTTTATTCTTGATTTGATGTAAATAATCACATCCTGAAGTTTGCACCAATATTTCAGGAACACTCTGTATAATTCTGTGTTATACTTTCCTAGGATTTAACCACACGCTCACCACAACATTTCCTCATTGTTGTTGTAATCTTTTGTTGTCGTTCTTGTAACAAGGTTTAACACCTTTTTGTTCTACACAGTATATCGTAAGTCTAATTACCTATTACTTTACTCTTTAAAATAATAAAAATATTAACTTTTTAAAATTATTTTTTCGTTTGTTTCTACTCTTTTATTTTAACTTCTCTCACTATCGTTCTTCACTTTTCTTTTATCACTACCATTAGAACTACTGTATTATTTTAATTAACAGGATATCGTATAAACGTTAACCTTACCTTGTTTAGAAGATTTATAAAGATATTTGTGCTATCATTGTCATTCTTAACTGAACACATAAACTTATGTAACTTTGAAATGCACTGCTCATAAATACTTAAGTTACTTAGTTCCATCAAAATCTGCCGAGACCTCCTGGAAGCTTCATAGGTGATTGTTTCTTTGGCCAGGAGTGGCGAGTGTAAATCAACCCACTTTTCAAAGAAGCAAAAGAAATCGGAACCAAAATCACAATCAGGATGCATTGCAATATAAATACTCAGCGTCCGAAACATCCACGGTTGATGCACAGTTTGGTAAGCAGTATCTTTGTCATAAACACTAATAAAGTTTAGCATACTCAAAAGGCATTTCCAACAGGAAACTTCAATTTCTGGGAAGCCCTAAAAACAGAAGAGTTGAAAAACAAATCATGAATAAACTGAATTATATAATATTTTTAATTTTCTGCTTAAAATATTTATCACTAAGGGTATTAAAGATAAGTAACTTCATTATGGTTATTTCATGATGGTCTATAAAATGATGATATTCTCCTTCGTATAATACATATACAAGAAACCATATTTTACAAACGAATTACTTCTATTAATTTCATCAACAACCTCCGTTGGCCCTACAGTCAAAAGACTCCCCTTTCTACGCAATTCTTTTCAAGCTCTTACCTTTATAAGATATGCTTCAAGAATCAATTTGAAGGTGAGAGCAAGAACTGAAAAATAACAATTTTTCACGAAGATGAAAATATTAGCGTGATAGGATAGGAAGTGTAAAATCATTATTAATTACAACTACCAACATGTCTAGAAAAGAACTAACATTATTCTTGCATAGATTTTAAGACCGCTTCTTCTGTAATAAAATATGGGTAAAAGTACAAGAGTCACTAAATATATACTTACATATTTCGTGCACCCATTCCTTGAAATATTTCTTGAAAAATTCCTTCATTCAATCATTTAAGTTGTTTACAATGTTTTGCCTCACGAATGAAAAAATATAGCTACCATTGTATTTTAATCGTATGACGTATAATAAAAATGTAAAATATTACTCTTATACCTAGATGTACTTAGCCAGTACAGAATTTAATAAAAACGTACTTTAATACTATCACTTTCCGATATAGTTTCATCACAATCATTGTTTAATGGACTGAAAGCAGACGAGAGGAAAGTATAAATAATATTGACAGATTTTGGGGTCACATTCAAATACAAATGGAAATTGTGCGTATGTCTCAGTTTGTTACGGTTGAAACAATTTAATTTTAATTTACGTAAATTACGTACCTTTACGCATAACGTTAGTAATTGGCTGTATAGCGCACGGATAAAATCCCTTGAGATGATATAAGAATCAGCAGCGAATGTTAGCTTCACAAAGGCGGATTTCATGTTGTTATCAAACAAAACTCTTAGTAATTGTAAAATTCCTAGCAATGCATCTTGATTTCCACTTCTAAGAGTTTTGAGCAACATGACTGCTTCTATGTTGATTTCTGTCTCTGCTACCTGTAAGAGTAATACGTGTAGTATTCTTACCAGATCAAGAGGTAAAATCGCCCCCACCCCTTTGCACACACACATACATACACGTACACAATTTAACACAGTATGGAGAACAAGAAAAAATAAATAGATGTGTATTAATTACAGCTAACATTAACCTGTCTCTGATTTATTAAAGTTAGAGTCGAATTGATTCGAGCATTGAAATTTGGGATCAAATTATTAATTTGAATTGTGAGGCTAGGTATTATGGTAATAGGGCATAATCTATAAGGTGCTAACAACTACTTATTGATGGCTAATGGATATTGATATTGACATTGACTATGGTAAGTATATCAAGATTGTAGATGTTGCGACAATGACATTTAACTACTATGGTTGGGAAATGTGCTCATTTGACTCACAAAAGGGGTTATAGTTGTTGGAGAGAATGAAAACCTGGGAATAATACGTGATTTTCCGATGCATATAGGGTGAAGTTTGCCATGGTTGCATGCTTGCATGCATTGAGACTGGTCACTAGTTTCTGAGAATAGGTTCAATTTTAGTTGGATGCATTTGATCGCTAAGAAGTAGAATGTTGTGCCGACCTGAAGACTAGGTTAATATTAGAACCCTAGTGTAGGTTTGGAGGGGAAATAACCAGTTTTTTCCTATTGTTATCAGTGTGGGATCCTCTTCCAAACAATTCAATTCATTATCTTACGGGAAATCTTGGCTGCAAAGCAAAATATAACAAATCGATGAGACAACACACTAGAAACACTATAATCCGGTATTTCTTACTGAGAGATAAAAAGAAACTTAGCCTGATAAAACTTTTATTTCAACTAGGCTGTACAAATTAGAAAGTACACATTAAACGTATCGGAAACCTGTAAGTGGAAAGCTACCTATTATTCCCCAAATTCTCGAATTAGAAAAAGCTACAAATTATTATTAACAGCAATATTACTGTTACAAATATCCTTTAATTTAGTATATCGCTACAGGATTTTATCGCATATAATATGTTTCAATCATCATCATCATCATATTCAGCCTTTTTCTATCCACTGCTGGATGAAGGCCTCCCCCTTTTCTTTCCACATATCTCGGTCTGCTGATATCCTCATCCATGTAGCTCCTGAAAAACGCTTGATTTCATCTACCCATCTTACATTTGGACGTCGTCTCGGTCGTTTCTTGTGACGTATAAAATTTTATAATGTTTAAAATTCTTAACATTTTCTAATTTAGGGAAGCGAACAGTAAAAAATATACTCCATTAATCTTTAAATTGCGAGATTATTTATGTAGTATCACAAGCAAAATTGCTTACCTGGATATCATATTTACTTTGATAATACATTAAAGACGACAAGAATTGAAAAGTTATTGACTGAACTCCAGTTTCACTCAATTTCGTAGCCGTCTTTAGAAGATTAAGAAAACTTTGATGGTTTAAATATCCTTCCAATGCTGAAATAAAAACGGATAACAACTGAGAAACGTCAATTACCGATTAATGCTTTTAACAGATCCACATGCACTTTATTCCTTCACTTAAAGTTTCAAAATGAGATGAGTCTACGTAAGCATTTACGTAATTTTTTAAGTAATATAGTATGATCGCATAAGCCTTGAACAATCAAGGAAATTGTAAATTATTCATTATAAACTAATTCGCTACAATTAAAGAAATATAAGAAAATATGTAATAACAACAAATAAAGAAAGCAGCGTGAGCATGGCTAATGCTGGTAACATTTCCGCATTTTTAAATCATACGATAATAGAATATTGCTGAACCAGTAGACAACATAAGGTGACTGTCGTAAAGTCGGGTGACGTAAAAGGATGACGTATATGAATCGAGACTCCTTGAGTCTCATGTCGCTGACCGTATATTTTGTCAAAATTGCTCGTCACGATCTAAAAGCTTAAAAGAGTGAGGCGATAGGTCTCCTCCTCCATTATTTCGTTTTCAGCTACACGAGACACATCTACGAAGCCAACAACAGTCAAGTAAGTCTCTTTTGTCATCTAGACTGTACACGATCACCTTATAGTCGTTCACCGGTACTCTGGAACTCAATCGCATATTCTATTGTCAATAAGTAATGGCTGTAAATTAACTTAATTTGTAATTAGCCCTGCTCATCCAAACGTTGCATTTAAATTGAAATGTGTATTTTTATATTTTCACATTCCTATGTTTTCTAAACTATCTAAGCCGATTTCAAGTCTTAGCGCTCATTGGAATGCACCCATAAATGTTTCAATAGGCGACCATTTCTGGGCTCATTCCAAAGCTTGAGGATTGCTTCTCAAGGCAATAGTAAAGTATCATGTGTCCAATAATTGAGCTCTTTTCCCCAATATTAGACTTAGCGCAAACTCTAGTTCACAGTAAGGCCAAAACTGGGAACTAGACGTGACGATCTCACCGATCGTACACAATAGATTGAAAATTCTTGGTATCTGAACAACAAATGAAACATTACACTCTGATTAAACATCTATATTTCAACCGAAAAGGTTCGGCAAACTTTATTTTGCATGGGTATTTTAGTAACTTTTGACTTAGGCCCGTCACGAGTATAGGAGTGCAATGCTTGTTACAATCCAGAAACATCAATGTTCAGGTGGGATTCGAACTCGCGACCTTGGAGACGCGGGCCTAACGCCTCAAACCACACGACTACATGGGTCGGTATTCATATTTGAAGTATCTGTAACGGTAAATTAACCACTTTACAAGAAAACGAGGTACCCTAATTTTCTTAATACACACAGTTTTTAAAAACAGTCTAAAACTTCATAAACTAACCAACAGGCCTAAATACGCAAATCAGATAGAGAGAGAACACCAATATTACTTTTGAATTACCATTTTCGAAAAAAAAAATCGCTCTTAAAAGTAAAGCTCGCACTTGTACTTCCTTTAGTTGTTTTATTATTATTATTATTATTAATTAATTTTGTATCCAAACATTTAACTGGTTGAAATGTTATAAATATGTTGCAAAACTAAGTTCAAATCGAGACTCAAAGTTTTGCCAGATGATTCTCCCTATTTAAAATTTTCGATAACTTCAGCATAACCTAAGATTTCTAGTACATTCCGTAATGTTTGCAAAATGTCCAATCATTTAAAACTAAGGCAAGTTAGGCTTCAAAATAAATGTAATATTATCTGTAAAATTTCCGCGAAAACATTAGATTCTTATTGAAATTACGACAATCTCTTCTATCGACAAGAAACTAACACATTATAAATTGATTTAGCGTTGGTTTCATGAACATCTATAAAGATTCTGGCGATTTACGAGAGATTTTTTTCTAAATTAGTTTTCCACAGTTACTTCATATTTAAATTATTTCATAGGTATTTGACATTTTAACGAGTTATTGTACAGTATGCGGAAAAACAAACAGTACTGAAATTACAACCATGCTACGAAATCAAGATTTGTCAATAGAAGATACGAAGTAACTACGGTAACACATATCTAAGTGCATCGATACAGCAAGTGTTCAGTGTCCACACTCACGTCTCAAGCAGTGTTCATGACGATTCTGCAGAGTGTTAAACATGTTGATGAACACAGGTTGCTGCAACGAGGGGAAAGGGGAAATCTTCTCCTGTTATTCGGGAACAATTCTGGGCGGGTTATTAGACCGGAAAATGGATTATTTCAGCATACCCCATATATAGGCATCGGGGCCGTGAGACCTGGGAAGTGGGAAGGGTACAGGAATGCAATTCTGACGCTTCACATCGTGGTAAACACCTTCTTCTCCATTCTGAAAACAATTATCGCCACGCCAACTGCACTCAGCGCTACTTTCAACACAACTAAAGACTACAGAAGGCGTCACGAGTATTTCCCACAACGCGTATGCGCGTCAGACATGCACACATTTCAGTAGTGTTTGTTTTGCCGCATACTTTATATTATATAAATGTTTTATTCTAATTATTTGAAGCTTGACTTACTTCTTGTATCATTCAAATCGCAGGATATTACAAGTAACTGCAATGCCTGTTGTAGTCCTGCAATGTACAGAGATGTGGTAATGTACGTCTGTTGCGACAATGCGCTAATTAGTAAATATGCTATACGTGTCACAGTGAAAGGATCTGGTTGCGATGGAATAAAAGAACACGTCAACTGAAGAACTTCGCAAAGATTCGAAGCTGGAAGGAAAAAAAACCACTTAAATATCTTTGCCTTTAGAATTAATAATACACACCAGCTGACTTAGGGAAATAGGAAAACTGACTAACAAAATTAGAATGCAATGTTAATAAGCAATAGAACATAGATAAATTATTGAATATATTTAACATAGTAATATATAAAAATCAATCTCAAACTAATCTCAACATAAATTACTATAAAAATATCAATATTATTGTATCTGTTCATAGCTTACAAATTTTTATTTTCCAGTATATTAACAAGTATGGTAACTTAAATTAAAAAAAAAATTACCTTAATGATACACTTTTATACAGATTCAATTTTGTTAAGTGCCGTTTGTGTTAAGTTGATCAGTCGTGTAGTACACTCTAAAGAGGGAGGTGGTATACTTCCGAAACTGTTACGCTTTGGTTTCTATTTGTGATTACTGAGATATAATCAGCCTTGTCAGAAAGCTAAGTTTTCTTTATTCATAATGACAATTTTTTTTCAATTAAAATCTAATACGGTCAGGTTATGGGCGTGATCAAAGTAATCTACAAGTATATCTTGTCTTTTCTAGATTTCACAACATAGTTAATAACTAAAGTATATAAAGATACTAAAAAGAATTTGAATCTTTTAATGGCATTTAGGCATCTATGGCTCAGGGCGGGATAGGGTAGGGGAAAGGATGAGGAGTAAGCTATGGTCTAAGTTAAAGGTGCTATCCGACATTTGCTTGGCGTGGCTGATGAACATCTCCTTAAAAAACCTTTGTCAGGATGGTCGGGCGCTGGTATCGAACCCAGGACCTCCCTAATGCTAATTCAACGCTCTACCGACTGAGCTAGGGCCGCTCGGTAGATACTTAACAGATACAAGGAATTGAGATTGCTGTATCATTCTGATGTATATTCAACAGAAAATACTTCATACTTCTAATAACCTTTTATTTACGAGACTATCTCCTTCAGTGTCTTTCTATTTGTTTTGGTAAATACATCAATAATTATAACATACAAAGACAAAGACAAAAAAGAAAAATGTTAGTGACAACATGTACATTTTTCTACTGACAAAAATATTGTTATTTGTTAAAATAATCTCAAAATATTTCATAATAACCTTCTATTTTAGAGACTAACGTTCTTTTAGAAATTTTCTGTCGGATAAGAATCAAACAAGAGAAGTTGAGTGTATTTCCAATACTATCGAAGTGTCCATATGTTCATTACCGGACGCCCGGCAGATGTAGTTTTCATCTTACCAATGGAAGTTAGCGATTACATCGACGTCTTGCTGAAGTTTGTTTCACGTATATGGATAAATAGTTAAAAGATTAATGCTTCAAAGCTTACTGATTGCTTTAATAAAAGATATTATCCATTATTTGCGTAAGTTCAGGTTTGCAAGAAGGAAGGACGATGAAAGTTAATGAGAGAATTATATGTCATTTGGGCATTGGTGCAGACCACATCAGAAGACCTGACTGAAATATTTTTAATAATATATGGTCGGATTTACTTATACCACGATTTTGAACGACGGGTTTCGTGGTAATAAGTCCGTACGACGCTGAAAAGCTCTTTCCGTCTATCATATAATCCTCAATCGGCGTTGCTACAGCTAGTGGTGGCCCCACTGATGTAGACCAATCATGGATTGGGGGTATACTAGTTGTTTCAGGATTCTCATTAAAGAGTTATTGACGTGCTTCGGATCCGACATTAGGACTGTCAGCGAAGTACACGCTTCTCCGAGACGCAAGGTTAGGTTCCACTAGACAGGAACGTATTGTGAAATCAGACGTCGTGAATCTTCAAGATAGATGCAATGGCTGTTTGTTCAAAATTTGAAGCGTTGGTGTAGTTCAGGAAGGAATGTGTTGCATGCTGAATTAACGGCTCAGTTAGTCGTAGCAAAACTTGTCCGATCTTCGACGCAAGAACTTAGGAAGTCGTTTTAGTAGGAATTCACATGTTAAGTTAGCGTAGTCAGTCAGAAGTGCGTGACCGAGATTCACCGTCAGGTTCGATTCTGTCTGCTAATACATTTGGAATAGCAATCGTCTTCTCTTAGAATTTGAATATAAACTTTGTGTAGTTGATTTGATAAACTATTATTTATTTGAAACATTGTGTTGTTTCGCAGCGTGAGAATTAAGTGCGGATGTAGAGAGGAAAAATCTATATACATTAAATGGTGCGATCACGTAGCAGTAAATCAAGTTTTAGAATTGCTTCTGTTCTGAAGGATATCAGATTAAACGCAAACAGTATCGAATAACTTTGTGAAAAGTGCTTAATACAAAGATATCAGATAAATATAATCATTTTAGTTATCGATGTATACCAGAAACCATACATGATAATTAATACAAGTGAAGAGTGATAGTATTATTTGAAATATTCACGCATATGGTTAACGGTAGTGATAAAAAATCCGAATCACATGACAATTTATACATGAAAATCTCTTGTTTATTCAGAGAATGTGAAACACTTCATTGCACTTATTTATGTGTATGTTGGATCTGCTAATAAAGAATCTTATGAATAATTCATTGAACAGATTCAGCAAAAAACGTGTGTTTAAATCGTCTTATGTAGACCTGTCCTCAGTACGAGATTGAAATTGCTTCTTTAGCGTTTACACAATTAACGTAACCAATACGTCTTCTCCTCAATTTTACACTCTAAGTACAAAAGAAACCTTACATAATCTTTTCATTTTCTGAGGAAGACGCAATGTCATGCTCAGAAGAGAGTTTCAATAAATGTGATGCCAAATAATAAATCTCCCGAAAACCGCAAAGTTCAGAAGCAAGAGTGAAGTTATTGAGTTCGTAAAATTCTCAAGGATCTGTAAAATCAGTTTCTATAATACTGCACGCTTCTTAACAAACTTTTTCCTGTAAAGTACTGCATCTGTTCAAACATTTTAAATGTGTGATGTGAAAGCCTGTCTTCAAGTTGGATAATAAAAGAATCTAAAATTCTAAAATAAACTTTAACGTTTAATCCCTCTGAGGAATCAATGATACAGTCGTCTAACCCAACCTCATCAAAGAAATCTCTTCTTTCTTGGAAGTCGCTTCTGTATTTGATCCTTTCACACACAAAAAGCATACATATTCCTCAATGGATACTTTCGCCTTTTCCCATGACACATTACTCCTGATTTTGTCATTTTTTCTTAATCTGAGAAATAAGATGCACCACAATACCAAAGTCGATAATCATACCTTGCAAATATTTCGTTACACGAGTAAGTACCTTAAAAAAAAGCATGAGCAATTTTAAGTGTTACTAACGTATCATATTCTTGCAGATGATTTGAAAGAGATTTAGCTTGTCTTCTAGACTGCTGTCCGTTTGCTCTAGACTACTGTAATCCCTTCATGGTCACCCCTGCGTTACGTTTTTTGAGTATCGCGGATGCTTAATGTCTTTCACATTTTAATCTAAAAGCTTAATAAAATGTTTAAATTAATATTGTTGATACCAATATTTATTTCTAAATTCCTCCCAAAATCCCTCGTCTTCAATATTGAAATACAAGTGTCACAACAATCAAACTTTATACGCTTTCACAAAAATTGCAATCTTCGATACTTACATAAATTAGGTTCCACTCCTTTGTCAGCGCCATATTTCTGAAGAATGAAAGGCAACACGTTCCAGAGCATAATGGTCAATCGTTCATTTCCGTTTTTCTTCTCAGAATCCATTGCCCACCATAGTGAGCAAACTGCTTTTTCTACAATTCTCCCATTACCCTGTAGTATAACGTCCTATTGAAATAAATGAAAAATATCTATTGTAAATCACTGATTACATTAGTAGTTTTCTATTTTTTCTGTCTCATTTTGAAATGCTAATTATGAAAGTATATTCATTTCCCCCTAAAGTCAATATTTTATATAAGATGAGGGAATTTTCGGTAAGTTTTATCATTTTTTGGTACCTTCTTTAATCTTTCTGTGTTTGTTTGTTCCAACTTAAGTACTGACACAGCGATATTTTACTAAAAGTTTCTATGTATTCTTGGTAACATTTTGACGGTGATTCAGGTATATATCGGTTATAGAAACCAAACCCGAAAATACCGGAAATTCTTCTATTGGGAAAATGCTACAGTTCTCACTTTCAAATTATAATAAGCTTTCAAAGCTAGATCAATTAAACTGAATAGCATATACAATTGAGGAAGTTGATTTATACATTACAGAATTCTCAAACTTATAGTTTCTTGTTCACTTGAACCAATTTAAGACCTATCTTCTCTAATAATCTTCTCTAGATAAAAGAATTAGAGAGAACATTTCGAAACATAACGAATTTTCATTTGGCAACATGGCGTCTCCTTGGCACAAGTCCCGTACCAGTCCGCTCTGTCCATTTTCTCTCCTACCATGTGAAAACGCTTTTGCGAAACGTTGCCGCTTTTCTTTTGTGTTTGTGAAGTTCCTGAACACCTGTCTTAGTATTCTTCAATGTAAGTGTTGGGGATAACAATGGAATATAAATGATGTATAATAATAATGCGATGTTGTCTTGACTACTGCTTCGGGTTCTGAATATGTCACATGTATTATATTCCTTGGCATTCTAATAAATAGGTAAAAATATTAGTACTGGCCTTTGAATACTAATTAAAGATGTATATACGATAAACCCTTACTTATACTAACGATACGGTTACGAGATATGTTCGAATCCACCGAGGCCAGCTGTATATCTGAACAAGAATCTAAAACTGCATCTGAAACACGAACTTAATGTGGTAAATTTGAACTCATGCTATCCAGATATCTATGGACCTTCCAACTAAAGATAATTTTAAGATGGCCAAAACTACAGTAACATCTCATTTTTGTGATCGCTATGAGAATAAGATTGACTCCAGATGTAACCACCTAGTTGCAGCAAGTAATTACACTGTCCAGGATAGCAAACAGAGAAAGGTTATGGATGACGATGATAATTAAATGGATGACTATGGATTATGATGACTATAGAGTCTATGCGACATGGATATAATGAATTGCAATGAGTCTCTGCTACTGGATATATTGAATTTTGAATATGTGATAATGGATATTATGAATGCTGATACTTGTTATAATTGAATTGCATAAACATGTGATTGATTTATAAGATTTTATGTAAGGTAAACTTCGGTTTTCCAAGAGGAGGAGTGGTTGTTGAGGATAACAATGGAATATGAATGATGTATAATAATAATGCGAGGTTGTCTTGACTACTAATACGGGTTCTGAATATGTCACATGTATTACATTCCTTGGTATTCTAATAAATAGGTAGGAATATTAATATTGGCCATTGTATACTAATTAAATATGTATATACGATAAACCCTTACTTATACTAACAGTAAGTATCCTTTTTTCAACCTTTTTTATCATCATATATATATAAGGTTAACACTTACAGCTTATAGTTTCGTATTAGATCACACACATATTCACATATAAAAACATATAAAAAGTCACTATATTTCGTGCATATACACGTTTTCATGTATATAGGAAGAGAGCGAAGTTCACGTGTTCAGAAAGTACAAGTTTGAAGAGACAGTGGTGACACGTACTGGACAAAGCATCAAAACTGGAGAACAACTGACTGCCGTAGCGCGTAGATTTCCGGAATTTGAAATAATAATAACTGTATAGTGTGTAAGTACAGGGTAGGATCGTGGGTGGAAATGTGTTAAAAATGCAGAGGAAAAGGGGAGCTTAGAGTTATTGAAGGTTAAGGCCAGGTTTCATTTTCGCGCTCAAACCATGAATAAAGGCATTCTCCCACAGACGGTGTATTGAGGTGCTGGTCGTACGGGGTAAAATGTGGATTATGGCAACCAGGAAAGATAGATCAAAATTGGTATTGTGGGACTCGGTGTGGAAGGAAGTTGAGGCATCTGGTTTGTTGATAGTACAGAAGTGACGATGGTTATTAATTCGAATGTTAAGAGCACAACTTGTTTCCCCCACATAAAAGGCATCATAGAATTTGCAAGTTAGGATGTATATAACATTAGGGCTGTGGCATGTACCCTTGGGATTGAGGGTGTACCGGCTATTAGCAGTATTGATAGTGATTGTGAGAGAAGTGATGAAAATGGAGCAGACCTTACATCTGGGTCTCTGGCATGTATGGGCGCCGGTTTGGGGTAGTGGCAAGGAGGGATTCGTACGGACCAAGATGTTTTTAAGTTTAGGTGGATGTTGAAAAATTAATCTAGGTTTGGTGGGGAATATTGATCTTGTGTCTGGGTCAGATTGCAAAATGTGGAAATTAGAGTGTAGGATTTGTTTGACCTTGGTTAGTTTAGGATGGAACTGGGTGATTAGAGCCGGTTTGTTGGGCGTCATTGGGTTGGATTTTTTGAGTGTGTTGAGTGTGTGAGGATGCACGGCGGATCTGTTTTGTTACGAGGTTAGAAGGGTAGCCTCGGTTGACTAGAGCCTCCTGGAGGCGTTGGTTGTAAGTTTCAGCAGCAGAGGTGGTGGAATTCAGGCGTTGTTCTCTGAGGGCAACGGAGAAAGGAATCGCTTTCATGGTGTGGTAAGGAGGGGAACTTGAATAGTGTAAATACTGCATATGGTTGGTGGGTCTTATGTGAACGGAAGTGGTGAGGGTATTGTTTTCTAAGGTGATGTCCACGTCAAGGAATGTGACTCTTTTGTCAGAAATGGACAAAGTGAACTGGACAACACGGAATTGGTGCAGTTGTTTTAGGAATGTCTTGAGACTGGTTTCACCATGAGTCCATAGCATCATTATATCCTCCAAGTATCTTACCCAGAGTAGAGGGGTCAAAGGTTGAGTTTGCAGGAAATCATGTTCGAGCTTGTCCATAAACAGATTAGCATAAGAAGGTGCCATTCTCGTACCGATGACTGTGCCTCGGATCTGAAGGTAGTGTTTGTCGTCAAAGGGTGAAGTTGTTACAAGTGAGAACTAGGTTGGTCAGGTTAAAAGGGAAAGCTGTGGTTGGGCTATGAGGTTTGGGTCTCTGGTTAAGGAAGAATTCCATAGCTGCTAGACATGGATGAATGTTGGTATATAAGGAATGTTGGTATATAAGGAAGTAACATCCATGGTGCAAAGCAGTATGTCAGAAGGAAGAGGCGGTAATTTACGGATGATTTCTAAGAAGTG